>MNCI01003692.1:1742-67144 GCA_015680685.1 Gnetum montanum
CATTAGCATTAACAACTCACAATGTGAATCCATGCTCTTTGTTGAATCTAAGCCTAGTTCATCGATGATGAATAGAAAAAAAATAGGTGAATGGATTTTGTTGTATGCATATTCCATTAATCAAGGCTTCACATTGGACCTATTTGGTACTCCTGCATCATCATCACATCTATAACTCATCCATCTATCATTAGCTTATTTGGTGAGTGTTCATAAATAACATTAATTGGTTTTCCCATATACATACAAACACAATTAAGAAAAAGAAAATATTATGCATGATTGGTCATTAAGCTGAAAAATATGAAGTCCTAACTAAACACATTGACTTTATTAAGGCACACAAGTAAAATAGCATAACAAAAAGAAAAATTTATCATGGCATGGAGGATTCGCCTCTAGAACTAATCCATGCTTATCACTTGATAGACCTCTAAGTACAAAACACAAATTTGATCATTATGCACTCTCAAAAATAAAAAAGATATTCTTTGTAGTGCTCTAGGTATTGTCCATTAACCAAAAAGGTTCTATCTAGCTTATCAAGATGGTAGTTATGCACTATGCTAGACTAGTAACTAGCATGGATGATGCATAGTCCTTCCAATTGAAGTTCAAATGTATCCATATGAAGCAAGTGTACCAAATTAGAATAGAGGACCTTATCACTAGGTTTAAAACCAAGCTTTCTTACACAAACATCATGGTGAGCATTAGTATGAGAATTTTCTAATTCACTATGCATCAAGGAAATTCTATAGTTTTCATTAAGAAGGTTGAGGTTGGTTAGCCTCTCCATTTGAGTAGAATGTAGGGTCATATTAAAATCCACAACAATGTCCAAGGTTTTCATTTCAAAGTTAATAAGCAAGTGTGAAACCTATTCATAGAACAACTCTAATGGTGTGTAACCCACAAGATTTTTTCATGTCATTTAATAGACTCAAAGGGTATCATTAAGATTTTTGGTCCAATTTCTTCTATACCTACTAATTATTTTCATAAGTATTATAACAATTTTACAATTAGTAAATTCTACTTTGTCATTGGCCTATGGATGATAATGGGAAGTTAACTTATGATTAAATCCATAAAGATTTGAATAAATTCTTAAAAACCTTATGAGTAAAATGTCTACTATTATTGAAAATCAAGATTTGATGGATAGAAAACCTATGTAATGTTTACTACAGTGGTAAATAAATAGTCCTTAACAACACCAACTTCTATCCACTTCATGCAATAATCTATGCATACAACAATGTATGCCTTACCATTAGAGGTAGGAGAGATGAGAAGGATGAAGTCAATCCTTTTCACATTGAAGGATTCTAGTGGTTGGACCCACTAATATTATTCCTCCATACATAAAGATATACCTCCCTTGCACTTGTACTTTTCATACCAACACATGAATTATTGCACATCATAGACCATGATAACCCAAAGCTTAAAAGTAGTAACTTTATCACAGTTCTCTTCCCAACATAGTATCCACTATATATACCTTTTTGCATGTGAGCCAAGACATCACCTTGACATTCATTAAGAACACAACACCTTATTAGGCCATCTAGGCATCGCTTGTAAAGATGTCCTTTAATAACCAAGTAAGGCATTATCTAGTGTTAGAATTGTTGTATCTTACATTTTCCCCATCTAAGAGGAAGCTTTTGGACCACTAAGTAATTAAGAATATTCATGAACCATGGGCACTATCATCCACTCTTTGATTTGAAAATAGCCTTACAAATATGGTCATCTAGAAAGTCATTAAGAAGCACATATTCTTCCTTATTGTCAATTCTTAACCATGACAAATGATATTGTGGACATTTTGGTTTTGGTATGTGAAAACATTAAGAAAAATGAAAAACAAGCTTGTTTGTATGTGTGTGTAGTTATTGTGATTGCAAGACAAGAACTTGGATTGAGAAAAATTATGCACAAGAAACGATGTAGTCAAAAGACAAATGAAGATGAACAAAGACATCTCTGGAAAGTAATAGATGTCTTGGCAGTTTTGGGGTGAACTCAAAGAAAATTTAGAAATGTGTCTTTCATGAGAAAAATATGTCTTTATAGAATGTAGACCAAATAAAAAAATATGTCTTCCATTGAGTAAATGGCATCTTCTAAGATGGAGACTTTAGAAAGACATCTTTCAAAAAATAAGGCATCTTCTCAAATTTGAAGCCAAATTTAGAGAGACATCTCAAGCATGAGAAATATTTCCCCCATGACCATTAGTGACTATTTGCTAGCTATTGTATAAGTTTCAAGAAGGATTTAGTAACATGGAAGCTATAAGAAGACTTCATGTGGATTGGGAAATGTGCAAGCATTGTAGTATTCATTATATAATAATTTGTGATCATTGAATTCTCTATTGCTCCTTATTGTCTAATCATTTTGGCCTTGTAAATTGTTCTATATCTAACTATGAAAGGATCAGAAAATTAAGTTGCAATCATTCCGTGTATTTCTTGTTCTTATTGCCCTATGGGGTTGAGTTCTTTGAGCTTGTCGAGATCTTGCAGCATTGAGTTGTTAGTACTATGGTATAAAAATATGGTGTAGAGTTGAAAGATTGTAAAGGATGTGAAAGCCATAAAACCACATTTCCAAGCCTAATGGAACCTTTCAGGGTTGAGTGATTGTTTTTGTGCTATAACACTCTAGAGTGTGGCTTGACGACTGTATAGGATGTGGATCCTTCAACCACATTTTAAGAGCAACAAAGTCTGAAGTTGTGCTTGCCATCTACCCTCTGAGTGTAGATTGCCAAACTTTTTTAGTTTAATTTTTTTTATGGGGGGAACTTATTCATCCCTTTCCTTCTAAGTTCAATGACCCAAAAATGGTATCGAAGCCTAGTACTCTTGCTCACTTCAAGAGTAAACATCAAAGGGATCCTTAGCATTAGATGGAGCTTAATGAACACTATCAACTAGTGTATTCAATTCATTTGTCATCTCTTTTATAAAGGTAAGTATATTATTTCCTTGCTTACATTTAGAAAGAAAGAAGACTATACTTGTAAAGTTAACAAATATTGTGATTATCAAAATAATGCTTCTTTTGAAGATTGGTATGGAACTTTTTGCCATAGCATTCTTTCATTTCAAAATTTGTGTATTGAAATAAAAGATGCTTTACATTGCAAGGAAATAGAAATAAAAATTCTTGATGATGAATTATATTGCCTAAAAATGGAAAAATTAGACCTTAGGGTTGAGATTCAAAAACTAACAAGATTGTTTGAGCAATTAAATAAGAGCTCTTTGGAGAAACCCAAGAATCAAAAATAGCATACATCCAGGTATGGCAAATCCTCTAGGTCAAATTACTTTAAATGTTTATTTTGTCATAAATATGGTCATGTTCAAGATTATTGTTATCTTATAATGCATCATTACTCTTGGTCTTTGCAAAACTAGCCTAGAAAGAAAGCCATGTAGGATTGAAAAGAGAAAGAAGAAAAGCTTGAAAAGAATTTGATGGCACAAATTACTCTCTCCAATGACAATGCTAGCACATGGTATACTGATAGTGGGTATTCAAGGCATATGATAGGTGAAAAATCCTACTTCACCCACTTTAAGAAAAAAAATTGTGGTATAGTCACATTTGGAGATGACATGGAAGCACCCATAACAAGTATTGGTACCATAGGAGGAAAAGGTAAGGGACTACCCATTGTGAATAAAGAGGTTTTTGTTGATGGATTAAAACATAATCTTCTTAGTATGAGTCAACTTTGTGACTTCAATTTTAATGTTACCTTTTCAAAAGATAGTTGTAGAATTCAAAATTATCTACTAGAAATGTTGCATTAGAAGGGTCAAGAAAAGGAAATGTGTACACTACTATTTTTGGAAATTTTGCTAACCTTGAATCTAAGTGTTTAGTAAGCTATGTAGATGATACTCATCTTTGGCATAGGATACTAGGCCACATAAACAAAAAAATTCTCTAGACCTTGGTAGCTAAAGAAATGATTCATGGTCTCCCTAAGATTAAATATTTTAATCTCAATACATGTGAGGCCTATCAAAAAGGGAAAAAAAGAGGGTAATATTTGGCAAGAAAAATTTTATTTCTACCACTCATCCCTTAGATCTACCTCATATGGATTTGTTTGGTCCAATTCAAACTCTCAGCTTAGGAAAGAAAATATATTTTTTGACCATTGTTGATGATTATTCTCACTTTACTTGGGTTTCCTTTTTGTATCAGAAAGATGAGGTGTTTGATCATTCTTTGAGAATTATTAATCAGATCCAAAAAGAAAGTATTAATTCATTAGAAGTAACAATGGAGGTGAGTTCAGAAATGCAAAATTTGAATAGTTTTCTTAACTTAATGAAATTCTTCATCAATTCTTTACTGCAAGAACTCGTCAACAAAATGGTGTAGTAGAATGAAAAAATAGGATTTTGAATGGATAATTTTAAATGATCAAAGCCATCCTTATCACTTTTGGACTGAAGCCATCAACACCACCTATTACATATCCAATAGAGTTCTGGTAAGAACATTTACTTCTAAAACTCTCTATTAATTATGGACTAGCAGAAAGCCTTCAACATCTTAGTTTCATGTTTTTTTGTTCAAAATGCTATATTCTAAAGGATAAAGATAACTTAAGAAAGTTTGATACAAAAACTAATGAGGGAATTTTCTTAGGATATTCTAGAGCATACAGAGCATTTAAAAAAAGAACTAATATGGTGGAGAAAACCATAAATGTCAAAATAGATGATTATGATCTTACTAGTCCTAAACCTAATGATGAAGTTATTCCCATACAAAAGCTATCTAGCTCAACTTTAGTGCAAGATGATAAAAATTTAGAACTTAGTAGTGATCATGAAGAGGAAGAAAATGATGATGATCAAGAGGTGTATCCCACTCTTCCAAAACTACCTAGACTTTGCAAAACACATTCTATCAACAATGTTATTGGGGAAGTTCAAGATGGTGTTTGCACTAGAAGCCAATTCAAAGAAATGTATGCCTTCTTTGCTTATCTCTCTCAGCTTGAATCCAAAACCTTTAAAGAAGCTAAAAAAGAGGAAAGTTTTATTTCTACTATATAGGATGAACTTATTCAATTTTCTAGAAATGATATATGGGAATTAACTCCTAGGCCCTTTCATAAATCTATTATTGGAACAAAATGGATCTTTAGGAACAAGACTAATGATAATGAAAATATCATTAAAAATTAAGCTAGATTGGTTGCCAAAGGATACAACCAATAAGAAGGTATAGATCTTGATGAAACTTTTGCTACAGTTACTAGGCTAGAATCTATTAGACTTCTTCTTCCGTATGCTAGTATTAACAACATTACGCTTAATCAAATGGATTTCAAAAGTGCCTTATTAAATGGAATCATTCAAGAAGAAGTATACATTGAGCAACCTAAGGGATTTGTTGATTCAACCAAAATTGATCATTTGTACAAACTTAAGAAAGCTCTCTATGGTCTTAAAAAATCTTCAAGCGCTTAGTACTAAAGGCTTTCTCAACATCTCATATAAATGGATTCACAAGGCGTAAAGATAATGTTACATTATTTCTTAAGAAAGAAGGTAAATATCTTTTGATTGTTCAAATCTATGTTGATGATATTATTTTTGGTGCCACTAATGAAATTCTTTGCAAAACGTTTTCTGATCTTATGTAGTCTGAATTTGGAATAAACATGATGGGAGAACCTAAGAACTTTCTTGGGTTTCAAATCTATTAAAAACTTGATGGAAGCTTCTTATGTTAATCCAAGCATGTAAAGGGTCTTCTACTAAAATACAATTTGGCTGATGTTAACGTTAAAAGTACTCCAATGGTTGCAAATTTTAAGCTTGTTAAAGATGATCAAGGTAAGCCATTTGATCCCAAGATTTTTAGAGGAATGATTGGTAGTCTTCTTTTTCTAATTTTTGGTTGGTTGCATATAGCCTTAAGTGTAGGATGTTGTGCTAGATATCAATCAAATCCAAATGATTCACACTATCATGATATTAAAAAAATCTTTCACTACTTAAAAGGTACTACTAATTAGGGCCTTTTGTATCCAAAGGATTTCTCCCTTGATCTTGCCAATTACTATGATGTAGATTGGGTAGGATATTCTAATGACCATTGTAGCATGAGTGGTAATTATTTCTTCTTGGGAAAAAGTCTCATTTCTTAAACAACCAAGAAAAAAACCTCTACAACTCTTTCAATTGTAGAAGCTAGATACATCTTTGTCAATAGTTGTTATGCTCAAATACTTTGGATGAAAGAAACTCTCAAATATTTAGGCATTTGTATAGAATCAACTCTCATGAGAGGCGAGGTACCCCTACACTCAACCATATGAATACGAGCATTTCACGCATGATCCAGTCAAACTCCATAGACTAAGTGCCTACACACCTCGTGGAACACATAAGGTTAATCAATTGTTGTCCTCCCAAGCCTACTTGTATTTGTCATGGTTCTATGGTTAAGTAAGCTTGAGGCATGAGATTTTTATATCTTTTATGTTTTATCGCCTATGCTAAGAGGGAAAAGGGTGAAGAGACTAGGTAACTAGCTTTAACTAACTAAGCCTTAATTATCCTAGCATTAGTATCTGTTTCCACTTGTAGTTTCACACCCTAAACCAATGCAACACTACTAGGATTACCAAATTCTATTCGTTACTGGGATTACCAAGCGTAACGCACGTGCTCGAAGTGATTGTACTGAATGCACTTAACTATGAGAGTTGAGAGTTGAGAGAGATTAAGTCCTTAAGAAAGAATTTAAACAATTGACAATAATTAAAGTCCTATTTAGCTTAGTCCATGCACTGCAAGGTTTATCCAAAAGTTCATCTTTATTATCGTACACAATTTTGTGCTTAGGTATACAATTGCCCAAATAAAGATCTGTTTACTTTGGGACTCCTACTGCAGGCACATGGAAATTATTCTAACTCTGGAATGGAAAAATGGGAAGAGTTTGGCTAAGGTCTAAATCTAGATGGAGAAACAAGGGAGAGCTGCCTCTTATTTATAGAACTGGTAGCGTGCTGCAATATCGCATATGCAATATCACGGCCCATGTGATATCGTGTCCCATCATATCCCCATGACTAAATAAAAACTTGTCCTTGAGTTCCTTACAAAATATTGGGAAGGTATGGGATTATTGACTTGAATGGAACTAATGATGAATGGGTTGACATGTGAACAGATCATCATTACACAACATGACAAAACTAGTGTTCACGACAATAAGAGTGAACACTTTATACATTTGACATTAGGCCTTATTTGGTAGCTAAGAGAGAAGAGAGAAGAAGTCTGCTACTGCCAACGCCAAGATTGCACCTTCCATTGTTCATCCATAAGCATGCCATCAATCTTGTTCCTTGCGTAACTGCTCAAGCACCACTCCATTCCAAGTGTTCCCTCCAGATCCAATTCATTGTTGTACGATTTCCATTTGCACACACAACACAGTCTTATATTAGCAAGGGTAAACAAATCACAATGCAATTGATACCTTGTTTCAGTGTAAGGTCCATTGGCTAAGTTGTGGTATGGCTGATTGTGGATGCTAGAGATATAATATCACTGACTACCGAAGGTGCAAGGGCTAGGAGAAAATTGAAAAAATTAGACCAAGACCCCCATGACTAATCACGAACCTTCGGTAGTGAGAGAATGGAAAAAGAGAAGGAATAAGAAGGATGAAGAAAAATAGATAACTGTAACATCAATGAAATGGATGTCAAGATGGAAATGAACAAAATAGAGTTGATTGCAAAAATGTTAAGGGAAAGAAATTAATGAATGCAACAAATAGGAATGCCAGTGGGTCCTCCCCAAAGAAGGTTCATGCCCTTAATGCCCTGACAATCCCACATTCAAAGAGTTCGTAGGCTCTAGAAATGTCATTTGGGAACAAGAGTTAAAGTCTTAACCACTAGAATTTACCAAAAAGAAAACAATGCATCAACCAAAATATACACTAATGATACAACCAGTAATGAGGTGAACAATGGAGAAAGAATGATGGAAAGAAGAGAATGGAATGGAGTCTCATGAAAAAGGTGGTGTACAGCCCCTTGAGTATTTAATGATTAATGTGACTTAGTAGATCCCATTCCAAGTCTGGCCTCAAACAAGCCACATCCAGTAACTTCACATTAATGCATTCGGCCCATCCATCCACTTGAAGTAACAAGAATGCCTTCCCAAAGAGCCACCACCATTCTGACAAAATGAAGGATGAGAAATGCCCAGTCATTGATTCATTGATAGTTCTTATTATTTTGAAGAAAAGTGACTATACAGTTCCAAGCTGAGAGAGACCATAGAAATTTATGGATGTGTGGATGATGTGGGATCACTGCCTACTATATCAAAAGAACCATACCTTAGTATCAAAATCATAACTTAAAAGTAAAAACCAAAAATTAGCAACCAATAGAAAATAATTCATACCATCATTAAAAGCACTTATTGGGTGACAAACTTAACAAAATGGATAACACACACACACCCACACACAAAGAAATGAAAAAGTATAAATGATGTTCTAAAAAAACAAGAAAAGTTAAAGAAATTTGTAAAACAAAAATGTGTAAAACAAAAACTTAAAAGAACTAATGGCCTCAAATGATCAACATAGGTGGCCATCTCCCCCATGACTGAATTGAAAGGGAGAGATCTGAAATAATGAGCACTTATTTGAATTTTTTAGAAGTGTCCACCTTCTCCCAATTGATGTTTTTAAATTAAGGGTTGGAAGCTGGCAACGCTCGTATTCCAATGTATCTATGCTTTCGTTGTGGTTGCAAGTTGTTCCCCCAGTTAGTTCCATGCATATTGGTAGGTTGCTCTTTTGATTAGCTGTCAACCACTGGGTATTCTCTTGTTGTGTGGTTGCTAAAGATAGGAACCTTTGTATTTGAGTTTCTTGGGCACACCAGTTGGATACAAGAGATGCTGAGCATTTGTGTATGTCATCACCCTCTGTATCACTGTACGTCATGCATGGAACTTTCTTCTTCTCGATCTTTCCATAAATTTTTTCCTTACATATTTCCAAGGAAAGATCGCAGATTCCTAGGCATGCATTTATGGTACTTAGCCATGCCCTCCCCATTATAATTGGGAAGTCCCCTTTGTTATTGTTAACTTCTATCACTAAGAAATCAGCTGGGTATGACCAACCACACATAGTGGTAACGATGTCCTCCACCAATCCCAAGGGAATAGTGATGGACTGGTTAGCCAGCTCTAGTTGAATATTGCTCTTCTGAAGTGGAGGTAGGTTCCAAGCTTTATACATCTCTTGTGATATTAAGTTGACTCTGAAACCTGAGTCAAGAAGAGCCTTACGTTGTTCATTCCCAGCAATTTGAAGGTAGATTAAGGGACTCCCAAGGTCAGAGAGTTTCCTGGGAAGGTGGCCCACCTTTATCTACTCAGTAAAGGTATGTGTTAACATAACCATATGTGTTAAGCTTTGTTGTTGGTTTGAAGGAAGCTTTGAAGCCTTACTTGATGGAGGATTCGTCATAGACTCAACCACTTGTGGTTTTGAGAGCTTGTTTGGACTGTTGGTTATTAGAACTAGTAGTGGGTTGAAGGTTTATAGCTCTCATAGCATTACGTTGCTGCGGTTGATTGGGGAGTTCCCCTTGCATTTTTGGAGCAGGTGGTAGTGAAACTATTGACGTAAGAGATGTGGATGGATTTGGAGGATGATATGCATGTGAAGAATCTCTTCTAGTAAATAGAGTCTTAAAATACTCCCAAACTTGGTAGTGCCATTTTGAAGTCATGTGACTGACAAAGTCACTTGGAGAAACCGGTTGCTGCATGTAATAGCCATAAGGATCTAGTTGCTGGTAAAGGTATTGTTTTCTCGGTGGTGGCATCCCCCATGACTATGGGTATTGCCACTGCTGGTGTTGCTTGATAGGTTGTGGCGGAGTTCCACTTACATAGTACGTTAACAGTTGATGAAACTGTCTTGGGTTACCTTGGGGATAAAGTAACCTTTAGGGTGCCTACCATTTGTTAAGTCTTGGGTTGAGTGCATACACCCTAGACTCTTGTAGCTGTGAGATTATTAGGTAGCATCCTTTAGGATGGTCATATTGGCAGATCTCACACCCAGCGTCATCATCCATATTGGAATTCACAACCTCATCGGTGATAGTCATTTTTCCTTTACCCTTGTCACATGCATGGCCTGAATCTCTCCACTTTTTATTATCATGGTCACTACTTCGCTCCTTAGACTCCTCTACGATTTTTAAAACAATTTTGAATCTACTATCTAAGGAGTTCCACATTTGATCTACCTTAGCCGACATTTTGGTTGTCAACTTTTCAAGTGGCAAGGTTTGTCTATTCACCAACTCCTTGAGTGGTGACTCATCCTCTTCCTCACAGAATCTTACTCCCCTCTTTCGAAGGGAAGGATCATAGTTATACTCTTCTGCACTTTCTCTTTTCCATAGCTCCCCTTCTTCCTTAGCTACTTGCTCCAACAGCCTATGAACTTCATGGAACCTAAGTTTAGATAATATCCCTTGGGCATATGTTCCAGGGGTTCTCTTGGTTTCATGTATTAGCCCATCTATGATATGGCATAATTGATCCCATTGTGCATAACCATGGCCCAGGCAATGATGTAGCAACGCATAATATCGACCCATGGTAACATCCAAGGATTCATGATTACCTTGCTTCCATCCTTGGATCTGCTTACGCAAGTTGGACACTCTGGAGTACATTTGGTATTTATTGTTAAACAGTTCTAGCATCGTACTCGATTGTTTAATGGATTCCAGTTCTATGGACTGGTACCAACTTTTTGCTTCTTTTATGAGTGTCCTAGAAACAAATTTAACTTTTGCCACTCATTTTCAATGTTTTACAAGGCACAAGCATCATGGAATGCCTATAAGTGATTTTTCGGATCAGCATTGTATCCCCCCTCAAACTATGGGATATTATTCATGTCTAATGTCTTGATCTGACTATCTTTCTAGTGCCTTGTAGGTATTCTAACTACCTCTGTAATGTCTAACATACTCCAGGTTGCTAGTAGGGGTTTTTCATGGTCATCTCTCTCATGACATCTATGATGCCTTTGTGGTTCCCTACTTTCCCTTCTATGCCTTGACTCTCTAGAATGTCCTTGTACTTGCTCTCGACTCTTTCATCAAGGGTTCTCATCTTGCTTACTCTTATCCTCATGCTTGTGCTCTTTGTGACTATGTCCTGATGTGGAAGGAGAGGGTGAATGATGCAATGAAGGGGAAAAATAAGGGGAAGCATCACCATGATGATGTTTCTTACCTTCTCTTTTGTGGTCTCGACCCCAATCATGATGATGATTAGAATTCTTGCCCTTATCTTGTGTCTATGTTCCCTCATCAAACACTTGGTGTTCATGGGGATCAGAACCAGGGTTGTGTATTGTGAAGTGTAGAATTTGATACACCACCTCTTCACCATTGTTAGGAGGGGGAACATCATTTGATGGAGAACTTGTTAAAATAGGTTCACCACCCTTGATTTCTCTTATGAAGGATGAAGCATTATAGGGTCCTTTTCCCTTCAATGATGTGTGGTGACTCTCCTGCCGCAAGTCCTGTTGATGTTGCACTTCTATGGGATGGTAGTCCCTCATGTTGTAATCACATGCAATGTACTTAGTGTATAATTGCGACATGCCAATTCGTGCAAGCACATGAAAGAGCATGTTGGGGGTGGCTCTATCTAGGGGTAACACTATGTTACCCTCCAAGTCTCTCCATTGTAGTTGCTCGTCTTGATGGAAGACATTTAGGTATATATTCATCATGATGAATATATAACACACTGAATTATTGAGGAATTGGCAGATCTGGGTTACGTGTGTTAGACCGCTGACTGTCTCTTATGTGATCCCTAGGTGGTGAAGTGCTTTTATGAGAAGAAGAAGACATTTTTTATCTTGTCGGTATGCTACTGACAGTTGTTTAAATTTTCTTTTGATTAACCCTAAGGGTTCTTTTAAGCTTCCCAACGATGTGGATGATTTCCTATGTTCTACTTAGTGCACAAACAACTTAGTCCCCAGCAACGGTGCCAATGATGAGTGGCGAGGTACCCCTACACTCAACCATATGAATATGAGCATTTCACACATGATCCGGTCAAACTCCACAGACTAAGTGCCTACACGCCTTATGGAACACCTAAGGTTAATCAATCATTGTCCTCCCAAAGTTACTTGTATTTGTCACGATTGTATGGTTAAGTAAGCTTGAGGCATGTGATTTTTATATCTTTTATGTTTTATTGCCTATGCTAAGAGGGAAAAGGGTGAAGAGACTAAGTAACTAACTTTAACTAACTAAGCCTTAATTATCCTAGCATCAATATCTATTCCCACTTGCCGTTTCACACCTTGAACCAATGCAACACTACTAGGATTACCAAACGCTATTCGTTACTGGGATTACCAAGCATAATGCATGTGCTCAAAGTGGTCGTACTGAATGCACTTAACTATGAGAGTTGAGGGTTGAGAGAGATTAAGTCCTTAAGAAAGCATTTAAAAAATTAACAATAATTAAAGTCCTATTTAGCTTAGTCTATGCACTGCAAGGTTTATCCAAAAGTTCATCTCTATTGTCGTACACAATTGTGTGCTCAGGTACAACATTGCTTGAATAAAGATCCGTTCACTTTGGGCCTCCTACTGCGGGCACATGAAAATTTTTTCTAACTCTGGAATGGAAAAATGGCAAGAGTTTGGCTAAGGTATAGATCTAGATGGAGAAACAAGGGAGAGTCACCTCTTATTTATAGAACTGGTGGCACGCTGCGATATCGTAGGGAAGGATGCAATATTACGTATGTGATATTGCATCCCATCAAAATCCTATTTACTAGAATAACAAGAGCATCATCAACATGACTAAGAATCCAATTCAAAATTCTTGTACCAAACATATTGAGATTAATCATCATTTCATATGGGAGCATACACAGAGTGGTCTTGTCAAACTAGATTTCATTAGAACCAAGTGTCAACTAGTAGATGCCTTCACCAAACCCTTAGATGAACATTGATTGGAATCTCTATGCAAAAATATGGGGATAGGTCCTTGTCTATTATGTGAGTGTTTTTCATTCTTTCTATTCTTACTCCAAAAAAAATAAAATCAAACAAACATACAAAATCCAAAACACCAAAAATATTTTCTTTTCTCTATGCATCTATTTAGGGGAAGTTTATCTCACCTTTTTGGTTATGTCAAAAAAGGGGAAGAAGTAAAATCTATTATTATTATGTTATTAATGCATTATTATTGGGACAAGACTAACCCATTTTCTTAAGTTTTGGAAATTACAAAAAACAGGGAGATTATTGACCTTTTGGTTTTGGTATGTCAAAACATTAAGAAAAATGGAACATATGTTTGTTTGCATATGTGTGTAGTTGTTGTGATTACACAACATGAACTTGGGTTTAGTAGATCTATGCACAAGGAATGATGCAGTCAAAAGAAAAGGGAAGATGAATAAAGACATCTTTGGGAAGCAGCGTACGTCTTGGTAGATTTGGAATGAACTTAGAGAAATTTTAAAAAGACATCTTCATAAATAGTATGTCTTTCCCCAACCAAAGACATCTTTATAGAATGTAGACCAAATATAGAAAGATGTCTTTCATTAAGCAAAGATTTCTTTCATTGAGAAAAGACATCTTTTATTGAGCAAAGACATCTTTCAGAGGGAGACTTCAGAAAGATGTCTCTTAGGAAACAAAGACATCTTCCTAGATTTGAATCCAAATTTAGAGAGACATTATGCATGAGAAGGATGTCTCCCACAATTGTTAGTGATTTTTAGCTAGTCATTGGACAAGTTTCAAGAATGATTTAGCAATATAGTAGCTATTAGAAGACTTCATATGCATTGGGAAATATGTAAGCATTGTTGTATTCATTGTACAATCATTTGTAATCATTGAACTCTTTGTTGATCCTCATCATCTAATCATTTTAACTTTGTAAGGTTTGGTTTACCTAACTATGTAAGGATTAGCAAGTTGAGTTGTAATCATTCCTTGTATTTCTTATTCTTGTTGTCCTATGGGATTGAGTTCCTTGAGCTTGTCGAGATCTTATGGGATTGAGTTGTTGGTGCTATGGTACAACACCCCGCTGTAGAGCTCAAAGATTGGAAAGGTTGTGGAAGCCTAGAAACCACATTTCTAGCATGATGGAACCTTGTGAGGTTGAGTGATTGGTGCTACAATACAACACTCTGGAGTAGTGCTTGATGAGTGTACAAGGTGTGGACCCTTCAACCACATTTTGAGAGCAACAAAGTCTAGAGGTATGTTTGTGATCTACCTTTCGAGTGTCAAGTACCCAAGTTGGGGAACCACATAAATTTGTGTGTATGCTTTGTTAGTTTATGTTCTTTTTTTGGAAAACTTATTCACCCCCCTTCTAAGTTCAATGATCCACAGATCTGCCACCATGTTCTCAACTCCCTAGTAATCAATTATATGAAGGTCAAATTTCTACAAGAGAACTAGTCATCATATGATACAAGGGCTGACATCTAGTTTATTCATAAGGAACCAAATGCCATCGTGATTAATGTGAATGAAAATTTTTACTTCCATAACATAATGCCTAAATTCTTGAAGTGAAAAAATATGATCATGAATTCTTTTTCTATGGTGATGTAGTTTAATTCAAGTCCAATAATGGTCTTGCTAGCATAATTGATATAGTAGGTCTCTTCTTCTCATTAAATTGCATTAGAATGGCAACAAATGAAAAATTATAAGCATCTATCATTATATGGAATAGTTGAGCCTAATTAGGACTCTATATCATAGGAGTTTTGGTTAACACTTCCTTAAGATACTGAAAGAAATTTTCAAATTTCTTCCTCCACAAGAATGAAACATCTTTCCTTGTGAGCTCAATAAGGACCAGGCTATCCTTTAATAACCTTTAATAAAATGATGATAATAACTAGTGTGATGTAGGAAGGATCGCATTTCCTTAACCATCATAAGTATCCATGTCATATTCTCAATGGTGCATATCTTATCCGGATTAACTTCAATCCTCTTCTTTGAAAATTTGTGAGCAAGAATGATACCCTCAATCATCATTAACTAGCTCTTTTTCAAGTTTATCTTTAGTTTCACCTAGTAGTAGTGATATAGAATAGCTTCAAGCTAGTCCAAGACATCCTAGAATGGATTTTCATAAGTGGAAAATTCATGCATGAAGAATTCCATAATCTTGCCAATTTAATCCTAGAACATGGATATCACCAACTATTAAAATATGGATGGTGCATTACATAACCCAAAGGACATGTACTTAAAGGTAAAGGTCCCCCATGGGAAAATGAAGATAATCTCAGCTTGATCCTCTAGCATAATATTGATTTGATTGTAACTATAGTATTTATCAAGAAAGCTATATTACTCTTGATCAAAGATCGTATTCAATACCTAGTCTAAAAAGGGTAATGGGAAATGGTCCTTAAAGCTAACAACATTTAGCAATCTATTGTTAATTTAAACTCTTCAATCATTCTCCTTCTTGGGTGTAACTACAGTCGAATTGACCCAATCAACATTTGAATTAGATGATTTAACATTAAACAAGGTAAGAGCATTAATTGGTCTCTTAAATATCTAATTTTTGGCTTCATGGATGATATGTTCTACAAGGTAATTCACATCTCTAATAACACATAAGCACTCTATGATATAGCACTTGCAACCATGCTTACCACAAGATTGGGAAGGATCACATGAGATTTACTTATAATTTATCTTTAAAATTACATCTTTCTTATTGATTTCAAGCTAGAGGCCTTAAAATACTAACATAACATTAATTATGCTCAGCTAGGGCCTTTCCATAATGACAGGAAAGCTATCTTCCACCTTATTCTATGGTTTGATTACCAAGAAATTAGTATGGTATTACCATCCTACTAAGGTAGTCATAACATTGTTCACTTATCCCATAGAGTATGTATATGATTGGTCTACTAGCTTCAACATTATGTTAGTACTTTTGAGAGAGGGAAGCCTCATGTCAAGCTATTGTTACAATGAAATAATATTAACCTTTGGACTAGAGTCATATAGAGCTAGGCAATGACCTTTCTCCTCAATTTATATCTAGACAATGAAACTGCTAGGATTGCTCTTCTTTTTGGGTAGAAGACCTTATTTTACTACCTATGTGGCTACCTTACATTGTAATTATTACAAGACTGTTGTTGTCAGATGTCATCACATTTGAACATTCATATTTAATTGAAAAAAAATTTCCCTAAAGTGAATATATTTCTCTAACAGTGCTTAGGAAATGGTATACTAACCTCTTGAATTTAGACTCCTATTATTCTCTAAGAATTATCCTCTTCATATGAGAAAGAGGATGGAGTAAACCTAGCCCCATGAAACTCATGTCTGCACTTATGAAAAAAATTCCTAACCTAGGATCTCAACATTCCCTCTACAATCAAATTAATAGGAGCTTAGTATTAATTTCTAGCAGCATAGGTGAATTTAGGATGATCATAGTAGGCAATATCATAAGATTTAGATTTCAAAAAAAAAATACTAGAACACAAAAAATACCTTTTTTGATTCAACAATCCACCTAAGCCCTCACATATACATGTGGTTGGTAACCCTGCTTCTTCATCCTCCTCTATATAAAATTCCTTTAAGTTCCCTTCAAACCAAATACCACCCAAGATCCATACTGTTATGCTCACTCATGTTGTATCTAATTAAATCCATGCTGGAAACCTTCTTAGGAAATTAGCTGATCCTAAGAGTTCTCTTATTTATTTATAGATTGCTGGGAATGAACTATGTAAAGCTCTTCTTGATTTCGATTCCAATGTCAACTTGATTTCTCATGATATATATACCACATGGAACTTGCCCCCTCTCAAGAAGAGCAATATCAAATTAGAATTGGTAGACTAATCCATTACAATTCCATTGGAACTAGTGGAAGACATTGTAACCACTATTTATGGATGATCTTATCCTATCGATTTCCTAGTAATCAAGGTGGGGAACTGCAAAGGGGACATTCCAATCATCATGGAATGGATATGGCTAAGCACTATTGATGCAAGAATAGGCATTAGAGATCTTTCTCTAGAAATATCTAAAGAAAATTCTTTCAAAAAGATTAAGAAGAAGTGTGTTCCATGCATTGCATATAGCGATACATAGTGCAATTGCATGTAGAAACTATGGTTTGCAAAACAAGTATCCATCTTTGCATGAAAGCAATGTGCGCCAGAAGTAGATATTCAAAGGTTCCTATACACAACAAACCACAAAATAGAAGTCACCTAGTGGTTGATCAGTCATTTTGAGAGTAGCACACTTTACATGGAACCTACTAAGAGCCTAATGTGCACTTATGTCAAAGGCATGGATGAACTAGAGCAAGTTCATCACCAATTCTCTAATAATGCAAATGATGATACCTATTTAGGAGAGTTGGAAATTCTTAAAAATTTTAAGCAAGAGCCCCTTGAGCTAAAAGCTCTGCCTACTAGTGTGGAGTATGTATTCTTAAAAAATGGGAAGCCAGTAATAATCAATACAAATCTTGCTCCAGATTAGAAATGGATGCTATTAAATGTGGTTGAAAAATGGTTAGTATCCTTTGCTTTGTGATATCTTGAACTCATAGAGATTAATCCAAGGATATGCTAGCATCATATCTACATCAATTTGGCCATGAAGCCAAAGAGGTAGTGATAGAGATGATTGAATCCTAAATTGAAGTAGATCATAAAGGAGAAAATTGAACAACTCCTTAAGGTGAGGCTTATCTATCCCATTTCAGATAGTACGTGGGTTAGTCCACTCATAATTGTGCAAAAGAAAGGTGGCAAGTGGAAGGTTTACATTAATTTTTGATTGTTAAATGTGCCAACATTCAAAGACCATTTTTTGTTGTCATTCATTGATCATGTGTTATACATCATATTTAGGCATTGCTACTATAGTTTTCTAAATGGTTATATTGACTATAACAAAATCTAGATCATACCATAGGACTAGGCCAAAATAACATTCATGAATCCCTAGAGGACCTTTGCATATCGCAAGATGCCTTTTAATCTTTGCAATGCCCCTACTACATTCCAATGATTGGTACTTAGCATTTCTTAATAAGGTAGCAAGATGGATGTCTTTATTGATGACTTCTCTACCTATGGGAATAAATTTGAGCAAGCCTTGAACCACTTTGTGCAAGTGCTAAAATGATGTGTGGAAACAAACTTGCAGCTTAGTTGGCAAAAGAGTCATTTGATCGTCAAACAGGGTATTGTGTTGGGGCATCAAATCTCACAAGAAGGAATTGAGTTTGGCCTTGAAAAAACAAGGATCATCCAAGGAATTACTCACCAAACAAAAATCTTCAAAGATGTTCTATCATTCCTTAGACACACTAGCTTCATTTGGCTACTATTGAAGATGTCTTTGCCTAAGGAAAGATGTCTATTATTTCTTGAAGACATCTTTGCCTGTGCATCTTCTAATTCTACCAAGATGTCTACTATTTATCAGAGATGTCTTCTTCAACCTTCCTTTACATGATGAATTCATCATTCCTCATCCACAACCTTGATGTTTTGCAATCTTAATGATGATAACTTTGCTTGTGAAGTACTTTGGTCCTTGTGTACATTCTTTGGAATTCTCACATGTTTATTTGAGACCTTGTGGGTGACATTCTCATTTTAGCTCTAAACTAGTTTTTTCCTTGTCATAAATGTAAGATTTCACTCATCTTGGTTTCCTATGTACATTGTCCTATAGGAACAATAACCACACAACCATGCAAACAACCTTTGGCTCTATTTTACTTAAAATTTTAACCCACCAAAAGGTCTGTAATCTCCCCATTTTTGGTGATGTTCAAAACTTAAGAAATTGGGTTAGTGATTATACAAATATAGCCATAGTACTCTTTCCCCCTTTGAATAGTAGTACACAAACTTGATGCAAAAGAGATATCATAAAAGAACAATAATTTTCAAATAATATGCAGAATCAAATAGTAGGACATAATCCCAAAAAATATCTAATGAAGAAAGAAAATCAATTTAAAGAGCACACATTTTTTAGCACTAAGTTCCATGAAGAGTTACCCCTAATTTGTTAAGAACAAATTTAAGCCTTCCAAGTGATATTCATACTTAGAGCTTGAATGAAGTATAAACTTTGAAGATCAAGTAACTTGTCTCTAAAATCAATAAGTCATTAGTATAGCATGGTTCTTTTAATATTTAAATGTGCTCCATCTTTGTAAACCATTACCAAAAGAATAGGTCATATCTTTATGATAATGAGGATATGGCAAGAATACTTCACAATGTGAAATCAATCATGCCAAATTTTAAATTCTTGAGCTAGGATGTACATCTCAAGGTAGACTAATCAAAAAATGTTTCAACTAAAATCATGAATACTTTTCCATAATTAGAATGATCATGCTCTTTCTCATTTTTTTGTAAGGGAAAATATCACTATTTGCATTCTTTCATGAAAATATAGGTTCTTCTTACTTCAACTTATGCTTGAACATTGACTAGATGGGCTAATGATACATTAAGATTTGCTCTTATCCAATCAAAACAAGGATATACAACTAATCCAAAATGGACCCACAACACATAATTTCATGCTAAATACCAAATATAAACCAAGTATCCTATCTAATTAAACTATTATCTCATTAGAATTTGTATCTTTATATTTAACCAAAAATTGGAAAAACATCAACACAAGGGTATGGAAGCCATGAGAGAAACATGCATATTTTGCTTTTTGTACAAGGAAATGCCACAAACCTAACCATTTTTCAAAAAAAAAAATTATAATCATGCCAAAGGATTTTAGAAATTTAGCTATCCACCTAAAAGAAAAATACCTCTTGATGTCCTTATCTAGCTCATTTCGAAGTCTTGAAAGACTCCCCCTTTATTGGTGATCTCTAAGATGCTGATGGATAATGAGGAATAGACTCCCCCTACATATGTGTTGCTTGCCTTGGGATATTAATGTGCAAATGTTGTAAATCACAAGAACACTACAACTGTAGGTCAACATTAAGCTCAACTGTGGAGACTAAGGTCTCTAATTAGTAATATTGATAGGATTTTTCAAAGGCTTATCTTATCTCATAAATAGCAAAAATATCCCAAATTCCATGAGCTTAGAAGCAAAAAATAACAATAAATTTTTATTAAACAAGATTAAAAACATAGTAAAAAACAATAAGATAATGATCCAAAGGAAATCAAAATAAGTGCTACACACATAGTTTCTAAGAAGCAATTCTATGAAGATCAAAAATGAACATAAGAAATGCCCTAAACAATTCTTCCACCATTTTTCANCAAGCAAGGTAAGTAAAAGTAAGTCTTTGTATCTTTTCTTGCTAGTCAATAAGAATGATATTTGAAGTCCAAAATTATTTGTGTCTTGAAAAANAACTAGCAAGCAAAGATACGAAGACTTACTTTTACTTACCATGCTTTCTGATGATGAGAGACATTTAATGGAGTTTGAGATGAGGTCCTCTATCATGAAGTACCTTATTACCTTATGTTCTCTTTAATTTGATCGTATATGTGATGTCTTTATTTTTTCATGCTCTTTATGATAAAACCTTTGATCACTTATTATGTCATTTTCTTCATTCTTACTTATTGGAACCTACACAATTTCCTTATCAAAGCCTTTTTGACAAGACCAAGTATTAACCTTGATTTGATCATCATGAGTATAGTTGATAGTTTTCTTACAATCAAAATTTTTACAAACAAATAAAATATTATCCTCATGATCAAAATTATCAAACCTTACTATTCTTGTGCTTGAACTTGAATTTTCATGTGTTGATTCCTCTAAATTCTTTGGTTGATTATTAAGAGTCTCTTCTTCTTGAATCTTGCTGCAATCCTTATCAAAAGAGGTTAGTTGTTGAATCTTAGCTTTTATATCTAAGATCTCTTCTTTCACTTTAGCATGAATAGAATCTAGCTTAGAAAGTACTAATTTTGTTTCCTTACTAATCAAATGATGTTAAAAAATTCCTTCTTTAAATTCACTATACCTCTTGTCACACTTACCATCTTGTTTAGCCATATGTGAGAAATTTTCATTAGTAAGCACCATGCATATGAGATGTGAATCTTTGAAAAAATTACATGCTTCTTCTTCACATTTCTCACCATCATCCCAACTTGTATAAAGCTGTTCTTTTTCGATTCCTCCTTATCGAATCTATTCTTTGGATATACCTTGTTATCACTTGGACCGCTAGGACATTCAAAGGTCATATGGCCTCTTCCTCCACAAACCCAACATTCTATAGAAGAAAAATTTAAGTTAGAAGCATTTAAAATTTTTTTACCTTTATCACTTTCTTTGAAAAAGTTGTGTCTTGGCTAAGATGCCCCCTCATTTTTTCTTGCAAGTAATTGTTGTAGTTTCCTTGACAATAATGCAATCTAATCTTCGCTCCCCACATCATGCTCATTTAACTCCTTTTTATTAGAGGCAATCTTTAGAGCAATAGGTCTTTCTTGGATCACTACTTCAGTTATAAGATTCATTTCATAAACAATGAGAGCACTTTGGAGCTTTTCAAATTTCAATGTTGAGAAATTTCTAATTTTCTCCATAGCTCTGACCTTTGATCTAATGTTTGATTGTAGAGTTCTGATCATTTTGATGATGAAATTACTTTTAAGAAGATCCTTTCATGTTCCTCTAATAGTTGCAACAAGATCATTAGCTCTAGAGAAATAATCCTTTATTTTCTCATGTTCTTTCATTTTGAGTTTATCATACTCACTTTGTAAAACTAATAATTTTGATTTCTTCACAATAGATGTTCCCTCATAAGTAGCTTCTAAAGTTTGCCAAATATCTTTGGCCATTTTACATCCTACTATCCTATTAAATTTAGATTTATTCAATGCACAATATAAACAAATTTTTTCTTTTGAATCAAACATAAACTTATCCTTTTCCTCTTATATTCATTTTATGTAAAGCTTGATGATGCTAGTGGAGTTATCAACATGTGGAGCATAGCCTTCAAGGATTGACACCCACACTTCAAATTCCATGGATTCGAAGAATCTTTGAATTCTAATTTTTTAGTAGTGAAGTCTAATCTATTGAACATGGATGGCTTTGTGTAAGATGTCCTCTCCATTGTTCACTCTTGAAGTTAATGAAGATAGAGGAAGAGCACCAAGCTCTGATACCACTTGTGGATCATTGAACTTAGAAGGGGGGTGGGGATGGATAAGTTCCCCAAATTAAAGCTTTTTGAGACAAATTAGACATACCAAATATAACATGGTTTCCCAACTTCAGTAGTCCATACTCAAAGGGTAGATCATAAGTACACCTTCAAACTTTATTGCTCTCAAATGTGGTTTGAAGGGCCCACACCCTATATAGTCTTCAAGCCCTACTCTAGAGTGTTGTGCCACAACACCAACCACTCAGCCCTACAAGGTCTTGTAAAGCTTGGAATGTGGTTTCTAAGATTCCACAACCTTTACAATCTTAAGCTCTATTTTAGAGTGTTGTGCCACAACACCAATTATTCAATCCCATAAGATCTAGACAAGCTCAAGCAAGATGTCTTCCCACAAGAAGTACATCAACCCCATAGGCCAATAAGAGAGAACAATTACAAGGGATGAATGCAACTTAGTTTGCTTATCCTTATACTTTGATGTACAACATACTATACAATGATCAAAAGATAGAATCATGAGGATCAACAAAGTTTACAATGATTGACAATTGATTATATAATGACTGTACATAAGCTTGCACTTTTCCCAATGCATATGATGTCTTATTATAGCTACCATGTTTCTAAATTCAGCTTAGAACTCATGCAATGGCTAGCCAATAATAACTAATGGTCATGGAAGATATCTTCTTCATGTCTGAGATGTCTTTCTGTATTTGTCTTCTATTCTGGGAAGATGTATTTGTCAAGGAAATATGTCTTTCTAAAATCTTCATTTTGAGAAGACATCTTTTGAAACTAGCTTGAATTCTATGAAGACATCTTTGGTTGATGAAAGACATCTTTACCAGAGGAAAGATGTCTATTGTTTCTTGAAGACATCTTTGCTTATGCATCCTCCAATTCTACCAAGACAACTACTATTTATCAGAGACATCTTTCTTCAACCTTCCTTTGCACAATGAATTTATCATTGCTTGTCCATAGCCTTGATGTTCTGCAAGCTTAATGATGATAACTTTACTTATGAAGTATTTTGGGCTTTGTCCACATTCTTTGGTGCATGTTCATTTGAGACCTTGTGGATGACCTTCTAATTTGAGGTCTAAACTAGTTTGTTCCTTATCATAAATGTAGGCTTTAGCTAATCTTAGTTTTTCATGTATGTTGTCCTACAAACATAGTAACCACACAACCATGCAAACAACCTTTGGCTCCATTTTACTTAACATTTTGACACACCAAAAGGCCCACATGGTTTAAAAATTTTATTGCTTTATCAACTAAAAACTCTTTAAATAAAAATACATAAGTCATTGATACTAGTGCCTCAACTTATATGACTCCATTCAAGAATCAGTTTGTTGAATTTGAAATATTGGATGATTTTGGTTGCATTTATATTAGTGATGAAGATGCATTAAAAATTAAAGGAAGAAGGAAAGTATTACTCATCCTAATTGATGAAATTAGTATTTAATATGTGTTATATATTCCAAAGTTACTATGATCATTACTTTTAAATGGAAACCTAACTTAGAAAGGAGGTAAAATTTTATTTAATCATGGTGGTTGCATAATTTCTAGAGGAAAAAATTTAATGAAATATAGAAGATTGTCTAACAATATTTATTTTGTTAAAGTCACATCAACTCAAGAATTTGAATAGTTTCATGTTGCTAACCTTGTCGAAGTTCAAACATAAGATGAAGATGATCATGAACAAATTAAAGATGATTGCATCACCCTTTCAAAGATGGATGATATGCCAAAGCTCCAAATCTAGTTCAAGATGAATATTTCCATAATATTTAAGAAGAAAAAGTCCAAGCAACAAACTCTAAAATATCAAGAATATCAAACCCCAAAAAGATAACTTTAGATTCCATAAAAATCAAAGATAATCTTACTTTCTTAAGGATGTGTGATGTCATAATGCTTAAAAATATTAAGAAAGGAAATATCTATAAACATTATAAAACCAAATCAAAACTTCAATAGTGAATAGAACAAGTTGAAATCCCAAATTTAGATTTCACATTTAGAAACTTCAATACATCAACATAGATCTTATTAAGTTCCAAATACATAATGTCCCTTAGGCCCTCAATGAATAACATAAAAGAAAAATAGCAATGAAATTAGAAACCTCTAAGATCCTAATAGGTACTCAATTTTATTCATCATTAGCTATATCAAAACATGTAGGAAGGATCATATACCTTTTATTATAGCAAAAAACATCAATGTACCTTGAACAAAGTTAGAGGATGGGGCCCACATGCTATACTAAAATGATATCACAATCCATAATATTTAAAATGCATACCCCATGCTTGAAGTATAACCAACCATGATGTTAGTTAGAGGTTCAGGAAAAGTAGGTTATCCACAATTATATTAGGAACAAACTTCTTTGAAGGAATCTTGTTTTATACCTCACTAATATTAAAATAATTACCTATTATACTACCAAATTTTATGATCTACCAATCTTCATGCATCCTAAATAATTCATTTAGAGATGAAATTATGTAAATAATCATAAGTGACGTGGGTTAAGTAGTAATCCTAGATCTAAGAGATATTATAGATACCTATCATGATACATGCAAAACATCATGAATGAGACCCTTTATAATGCTTTTCCATTATCAAAAGACATCAAATCACTTAGAAAAACAATCCATAGGTAACATGAATAAGTTTGATCCCAACCAAGCTTTCCACAACTCTTACCTATTGATGCTAAAATAGAAAAAATCATGTTAAAGCATCAAGATAAGATTGAAAGAAAAAAAAAAGAAATATGTCAAACTAAAAAACTACAAATTCCAAAATTTATTGCAAACTTTTCCATGTCATGAATTGATCATGACTACATTGTAGCTAGACCATAGAACTATCATGACCCCATTATAACTTGTGTCCACCATTGTGGTCTTGTTCTAAGTTGACCACAACTTGTGTCAATTGTTGGTAGACTATTGTGACCTAAGATCAACTTATAGTAAATGCAAAAATTCACATTCTCTACCATTCAATAAGAATTTTGTCGTACATGCACATCCTAAAATCTTGACACTTTAAAATAAAGAACAAAATGACTTTAAGGTAGATAAAACCAAGATACAAAACTCCAAATGAGTACAAGAAATACGAGATGCATAAATAATTTGAAAGAAAATTGAATTAAATTAGTAGAGGGTAAATAACAAGGATTTAAAACTATTTATTGTACCTTCATAGGCTCTAGGCTGTACAAGAGAGAGTTCCAGGCTAATAAGGCTCCAAGTTTTACCATGCTAAGAGAATTTGATTGATATCATATGTGAGAAAGAGGAATTACATGGCTTTGTAGACTCATCCAGGGTTTCAAGGAGTTTCAAAAATCTCAAAAAAATTAGTTTACAAAAGAACAATGGTAGTCTACATTTGTAATTAAGAATTCATATTTAAGTTTACTCAAACCAATCAAAAAAGCATAACATGAGACTAAATAAATATTTAGAAAATTTAATATAGATGATTTCAATGTTGGGATAAGGATAGAATGATGATGATAATAAATATAAATTATATTAATATATGTAATAAAGCATGCTACCAATTATAATCTAAAAGTATAATTTTCAAAATATGAAACTGTCACATGGAAGTATGGGCCATCATCCTTCCAACTTGTTCTTAGTAAGAAACACCAAGAATTAGTAATTTAGAAGAATAAATAAAAAATATGGAATAAAAATTATGATTTAATTATAAAAAAATAAAGATTTTAATGAATGAAATAATATCCAAATAAGAATATTTATTCAAATGTCATGAAACCAAATATCATGCAAAGCACATAAGTTGATATAAAATTGTAACAAAAAATTATACTAAAAGCCATACCATATTATAAAATAAATAAATAGAAAATATAATCAAATGATAGAGGTTGAGAACATGGAGTATTACAAAGAAACTCCACTAAGAAGAAAGAAGTTGAAAATTGAAATGATTGTCAAGAAAATGGAAGACTAGTTAATGCATAAAGAACTTGGACATCATACTTGTTAGAATATATCTCATAAAGTGTAAAATAATTAGTTTTTGATTAAAAATTCATAAATATTTATTAACAAAGTGACATGACATTTGATAAAAATATGAAGCTAAATGAAATGTTACAATGGTTTCAAAAGGTCATGACCATTTACGATAAATAAAACCCATAGACTCCATCATTTCTATATTATAATAATTCATCATACATCATTATATTTGAAACAACCTAGGGTCAAAGAGAAAAAATTTTGAAGAATCACTCAAGAAGCACCATGACAAAGAAAAGTGGAAAAAGTATTACAAAGTTTAGAAGATGTATTAAACCTCATGAGCTAACTCATGAAAAGAAGAATGTCTTAAAACAATTCATGATGAATGGGAAAAGTTAGTTACAAGTAAAGAAGCTTATAAAATAACAAAATATGTATGAATTATAGTAACTATCAATGCCCCATTTCCAAATGGTATGACTACATAACAAAAATGATGTCTCTTGACAACAAATGTTGTGTTTATTGTAACAAGACCTAAAAATGTGCATTATAATAATGGGCATGTCTCTTGAGGTGACCTTTGTAGGTTTTGACATAAGATATTTATACCCAAACATTAGAGGTCATATTAGCGTGGAGTTGTAGAGTTTGTAAAAGTGGGTAATAAGTACTAAGTGAAGTGAGATAGAAAGAGGACTACCATTCCTTCTAACTAGTTGTAGGCCTAGATGTGGTAGTAGTGATGGATAGCCTCTAAGGGATAGATACCAAAGGAAGATAACCTCAAGAAATCCTTAAAATATGACCCAAATATATTATTCCACATTAATAAAGAATTTTTTTTCTTTTTCCTTCTACATTTTTCCTATTATCTTCTTTATGTATAATGTCAAATGTAACATAAATTTGACATTTGCTAGGACATCTGAGAATAGGATGTCACAGTAACACCATCCAAAAGGAAGGAGAAGATAGAATATAATTTTCTAATATGGAATAATAATTAATACACAAATAGTGAAGATACTCTGCTGACATGGAATAATAATCAACAAATAAACAACAAAAATACTCTACTGACATTGAATAATATTTAGTAGATAAAAAACAACAAAACATTGTTAACATGGAATAGTAACTAGCAAACAAATAGTTAGATACAAAAAATGACTCATAAGGCAAAACATCTCCCTACACAAATATACCAAAGTGTAAGAAGTAGTAGTTAGTTGTATTTCTAAGACTCATAAGCTAGTGTTACAAAAGAAAAGGATTAAAGATATCTATAACATGGGGTCCAATGTCCTAAAGATGATGAGAAGATCTAAGTTGTACCATTTGTAGCTTGGTTGATTTTCTTAAAGAAGAAGAGAAGATTGTCCAAGAAGTTATGATGGAATAAAAGAAGAAATACTTATAAGATGTAATATATGAGCATAATGAAGTTAAATCAATTATGACATAATGAAATATGAGAGAAATTTTATGAATTTGAGCTCAAGGGAAACTTATTGAAGTATAATGAATGATGTAAAGTTGAGTTTATTAAG
The DNA here is from genome assembly GCA_015680685.1 of Gnetum montanum. Lineage (NCBI taxonomy): Eukaryota > Viridiplantae > Streptophyta > Gnetopsida > Gnetales > Gnetaceae > Gnetum > Gnetum montanum. The sequence goes on from MNCI01003692.1 coordinate 29,711, forward strand.
AACTTAGTGAAGTATGAAAGTCTAGCTTTGGTAAGTAAAAACAACAATGTTTGAACATGACACAAGTTATGAATAATAATCAAGAATAAGGTATTCATTACACACTATATGTTACAAATTATAGTAGGATTAAAAGGGTTGAGAAAAATCTTACAAATAAATATTAAAAAGTATAAATATGATTATGGTGTTAATTTTAAGGTATGATGGTGTTGTTCTTAGTTACGAATAGTACATCCTCTAGTTATAGGAGTAACAAAAGGCAACAAATCTAACAATACTTCCCATTACCCCCTAAAGAAATGCTTGTTATAAAATAAAATTCATAAGCTCTTCAAGTAATAGATAATTTTCTAAAACTAAGACAAAAATCTTATGATGATTATTTGATATTTTTCCCATTCAAAAAATGAAGAAAAATGGGTGTAAAAGCTCAAAATTTATCATTCATTTATAAAATAAATGAAATACTTCATGAGTGGATTTACTTGAAAATGGACCAAACAAAGTTCAAAATTAACGATCAAGGGTAATTATCAAACAAAAACCCTTGTATAGTTAACTCTAAATACTTCCTTTTGAATTTTATTTTCTTTTATTATATATCAACAAAATTTATGAAATAAATACAAATCAAAATTAAAATCAATAGGGAAAGTGTTAGCGATCATTTGGAACTACCAACATTTTGCCTTCGGTCTCTCAACTTTGAGGTCAAGGAAAATGAAGGTGTTCCTTAAAATAGGGTTTAGGTGCTTACTAGTCTTCTAGCAACACCAAGGCCCAGATACCTCCAAATAAACCTAGTGATAATGAAATGAACTAAACATTAGTATGTATTAGCTATTGTAAATTTTGAAATGCTTGGGCTTGTGTATGAAATTGTAACTGGCTATCATAAAAGAAATTCAGCTATCTTTATCAAATATTGTGAGTTATTAAAGATTCCAATTTCAACAAGTCACTTAGTCTATATAGTCCCTATAGTATGCTACTTGAAACACATAAAAGTTCACAAAAATTCTTGAGCACAATTCTTTCAATTTACTCCTAATTTCCCCCCTAGAAAAAATTTCACAAGAAAACTAGAAATAGAGTAAGATTCAAAGGATTTAGAAAGAGAAAAGAAAAGAAACTAGAATTGTATAAATCTCAAACATTTAGGCAAGATAAATTGAACATGATGAAATGCTTCACAATAAAGATATTCTAATTCAATCTAAATATTATGAATTGTCTAAACCCTCTAAGCCCAACAAAAAATTTTGTAAAAGATAATCTTATTACACTACCAAAACACTTTGTAAATAACAAGTGCAAGATTTTGTTTGGCTAGTTAACAGTTGTGAAGAATTGCAAACAATAGAGTTACCAAATTTTTTTTTTAACAATTTCAAGATTGAAATATCAAGACAATAAATTTTTTTTAAAATGAAGCTAGTTTCGGCAAGTTAAAGTATCAAATATTTTCTAGATCCTTTAGACTCAAATAAGAAATTTCAATAAGAAATTACTATTAAATTGCTAAAGATGCTTTTCTAAGACAACATAAGCTCTTATATGGCAAAACTGATAAAAGCCTACTATTGCACAAAAATAGAGCTATAAGAATAATCTTGGAAATCCAAAAATTAAATGCCACGCAAAATACTATCTAGACCATTAGATAAGAAACTAAGATAGAATGGGAAGAAAAGAACTCACATGATTAAAACAAAGTAGTTAAATTGATGTCTTTAGCAATCCATGCTTTTACAATCTTCAATATTCTTCTAAGTATCTTCTCCCCAAAATTCTCCCTTCTTCATTCTACCTACCAAGCTCTTTTTATAGTAGCCTTGGGTAGTTACAAACATCATAAGGAATTAAGTTGGATCATAAATATCTAGGGATATTAACTCATAACCACATTCAGAAGTTATAACTTTTATAGAAAGTTATGAGAAAATTGAGCCAAATTTGGCAAGTGTCTTCTTAGTTACAAATATCATGGAGATTTAGTTATTATACCATAGGAAATTACAACTTCCATGGAAAGTTTCAATACACAGAAAATAAAGTAATATTCCCCAAATATTCATAAATTCCTTCTTTGAAAACATAAAAATTGTAATTCAAAGAAATTATAAGTTTTAATTATAATTTTTTAAAAATCAATATTAAGGCTACATGGCCTTAACGTCATGTAAGTCCATATTAGATGTGCCTTTGAGCAGGTGTGCAGGCTTTGTGGCTATCATGCCACATACCATGCCATCTTCATTACACGACTCTTGTGCATCTTTCACCCCTACATTTATCCCAAGATCCTTATACCATTCGGGTCTTTTGGCTATGTTTCTAGCAAGCATGGCATCTACACCGATGTTGTCTCCAATTTTTGCAATTGGATGATGATGTTATTATGCTTGATGCTACTCCAAAATGGTCACAAACACTATCCAACAAAAGAAATGTGGTAAGAAATCATAGATTCAAGCCCTCCTTTGGTTCTTTCTATGCCAATACACTATGGCTGTGTGATCCTTTCTCCAACAAAACTTTGTGTGTGTATGCAATTGGAATCGAAGAAGAGCTACCATCAAGAATTTTGGCATTGCCATCTATGAGGAAAATCCTACTTTGCTAGATTTCCATGTAGATTCTTCCTATGATAGAACCTTTTCCCTTTGCCTTGGATTTCTAAACCTATTGGATACCATAAACAGGATGAAACAGTAGCTATAATAGAGCCTAATTCTAGCATATATGTTAAACAACCTCACCATTTTTTTATAATGATGACTATTGTTTTAGGAATTTCAGCATATCAATTTTGAAAGTGAAATTGAATTATTTTTTTTTTTGCTTGAAATAGTTGCAATAGTCATTTGAATAAGTAAAATGAGATTGAAAAAAAAATTATGATGTAAAAGAAGATAGCAAAGCTGAGAAAAAATTAAAGTAAGTTGTGCTCCTATGCAAGTTTTGAGATCAAGTTCATGACATCTTATTTAACCTTTCCTCTTTTAAATCTTATTCTATAATGTTATTTGCTATTGAAATTTAGGATTAAGTATCATCATTGCATTTTGCATTACCATGTATTTTTCCCATGAAAATGGCTTCTTATTCTAGGATGATGATAAAATTTTAGACATGTCAACCCATTTTTCAACAACCATTAAATAAGAATCTTGTTAATTTTATTAACACTATGTTAAAACTATGGCTTGATCTAGCAAAGATTTCATCAAATGTTGCTTGAGCTACTAAACTTGATAATTTTTCTCTTTGTTTCTTCAGGATCTAAAATCTCTACAACTAAATTTTGACCACCGTTTAGAGGCCACTGTAAACTGAATACTACATCATAAGTCACAATGGCCTCTTCCACAAAAGAATACACAACATAACAATGGGTCTTTATGCGGTCAATCCAAAATGTAGTTACTTTGCCAGTTTTTCCAATAAGTTCTTGGATAATTTTCAAAGTAAATAGACATAAAATTTTACATTGTTTTTTATCATCATAATTTTTTTGCAGCATCTGATTTATCACTAAATCTAGAACTAGCAGACTTATGCAATGTAGGAACTAGTGGTGACATAATTGCAAGTGCATTATCTTGCACTTGCAAATATTTAGCTAGCACTTCATTATTTTAATAGTTCCATCTTTACTATTATTATCATACATTTCTTTTACATAGGAAAATCACAAATTTATCATGCTTTGGCTAGAAACACATTTTGTAATTTTCATTTCTCTAGCTGAATCTATGCTCTAAAATTATGAACACTTTGTAGCAAGATTGAAATGTGCATATCTTGAATATAGAGAGCACTTTCCATTCATTTTCCTTCACCAATGTTCATATTCTAATCATGCTTCTCACTACTGCCCTTTGAAATAATCTAATTTTTTGTCTACTAGTATATTATCTTCCAATCACCAATAAAAGTTAGATTGGACAATTTAATTTTCAACATTGTTTCATAAAATCTAGTCCATCAAATGGTATAAAAGTGACAACATTTCTTACCCCCCTACTTAGATTCCTTAAATATTTAAGATTTTTCAAGTCATTCACCAACTAAATCTCCACAAAACTTGGAATTTATTGAACATTTATATAAAAACTACAAATCTCTTGTAAGGAAAATTTCCACAACACTTAAGGATTGATGGAATAAAAACCTCATGTATAATAAAACTAGGAAACTATACAAACAAAATCATATATAAACTATTATGTAGGTGGGAAGATAATAGTTAAGGTAACCCTTTTAGGGATCCTCATGTTGTTAAATCTTTCATATTTAATTTTTTTGGTAATGAATGCTCTTCTTTCTTCTTCTTACCTCATTAGATCTTCAACTTCATTTGCTTCATCATTCTTTCTAGCAACTATCTCCATCTCTATTTCATTTGATTCTTTAGCTGTTGGATTGTGTTGCTTCTCCACACCAATTAATTATGTATCTTGAGACATGAAAGCCCCTCCCCAAGAATCATCTTGATTGGACTCTCCTTGCTATTCAACTTTTTTCGTGCATTGGTGAAAACTACCCCAAACATTCGAAAGGATGGAGCATCTACAAGTGAGAAAGTTAAATTCATCTAAAAGACAAAGTAAGAATGGACTTTTGGATGATGTACCATGAGCAGTTTCCTTGCAAAAGGCTCTCACGACATGCTCCAGTCAACATCCAATTACATATGAAATAAAAGATCTTCTTACTACCATCTCTCTTAAGCTCATTTTCTACCTCAAACTAAGAACACTTCACTTGCCTTTTTTGTTCAAGTGTTGAACTGGAAGATGTTGTATTTTCAAGCAAACCACAACTATTTATATAGTGCAAGAAAAATTTGAAATTCCCAGCATTGAAATAACCAACTTTCCCACTCAACCATGGCTTATTCACTTTCCACCATCATATGGTTGATAAAGTTCATTCCCATTATGTGTTTGTTTTAAATTAATTTTTCATTATGTGGTTGTCTAAACCACCACTCCTACTACAGTGTAGTTAACATACATAACAAGTAATGATTACCTAAGATAATGCAAATTTAAATTTTAAACTAACACTCTGAATTTAACTAATACTCTTATGTATACATAGTTATTATATCATAATACATGTCTTANCCTTGATTTGAAATAGAACCAACCATCTTGCTGAAAATTTATTATGTTTCTTCATATTTCAAAATAACACCATATCGCTAGCTTTAAGTTCTTTTCATGCCCTTTCTATCGAACTATGTTTTAACTAAAGAAGCATTTTCTAATAGATTATCCTTAGCTCTATCCATTTCAGCTTCTCTTCTAATAAGCAAGGTCATGAAATTCTTATCTTTATCTATTTTTTCACTATACCTTTACACAAAATTAGATGCCAAACTTAAAATTTTATTCGTAACTCTTGAAGAAAAACCATAAACCAAATTATAAGCTAATGTTCCAATACCCTTTTACAAATAATCAATCCAATTCCTTGGATTCCCCTCCATTGACTTTTTGATGTAGGAAATAAGCTTTTTATTTGTAGATTCAGCTAAGTCATTCCCTTGAAGAAAATAATTAGAAGAAGAAAATTGAAAAATGGATTTCTTTGATGCCCATGTTATAAGTTCCTTTGATTGAAAAGTAGGTTTGTTATCATATAGCAACACTTTAGGCATAACAAAGTGACTTAGAAGTTGATTTTCTAGGAACCTAATCACATTCATTGTTGAATAGTTTCTTAAATCTTTTACTTTTAATCATTTAGTAAAATAATCAATGGTCATGAGAATAAACTTATGCTTGGATCTTGAAGGAATCTAAGCCCCATTACTGAAATGGTCTATCCACAATTACTGATTTTAAGTGAGCTCTAGCCTTTTCTATTTTAAGTTAATGAATCTAACATTTATAACACTTTTGAATTTTCAAGCTAATATCTTGGTACATGCTCAACCAATAAAAACCATAATGGAGTATATGTTGCATAGTAGACTTATGAGACTCATAAAATAAATTAGCATGATCATGGAATTGTTCTAAAATAAGATTAACTTGATCATCATGAGCACATTCCAACAAAATGCCTCTAAAGTCCTTCCTATATAAAATTCCATATTTAACCACAACTTTGTTTGCCTATTTGAAGAAAGCTCTTTCTTTATTTTCAATTAAATTATTTAGAACCTTTTTTGTATTTAAGAGTTCTAGAAATTTATCATACCAATTTCTTTCATGAGTTTTTAACACATATATCTCATTTTCTCTTGTCATTAACTTGGTTAATCCCATTACTTTAAGAGTTTTGTCGATTTCCAATGACAATCTGAAACCTTGAATCTTTATAAGCCACTTCCCTCTTTCTAATCCAATCTCATTTTGAACCAAGAAATGTTTGACTACAAGTTTAATTAGCATAATATGAACCAATGAGCTTTCCAATTAATATTTGAAATGCTAAAGTGCTTTAGTGATTGCAAATGCTTGTTTCTCTAGATCTAAATAATTTAATTCTAAACCTTTCAACTAATACCCAAAAAATCCAATTGATTCATCTTGACCTTCATCTCTTTAAGTAAAAATGACAACAATTGAACCATTTGAGGCAAAAGCATATCACCAGAAGTCTTTCTTCAATCTTGGATTTCCCAAGTATGAAGCTTCTTGAATAGTACTTTTAATCACTACTAAGGTTTCTCTGGTTCTAGTGTTTTCCTTCCTAGGATATCTTTCTTAATCATAAGCTTCAAAGGTTTTGTAATTTTAGTGAATCCTAGGATAAACTTCTTAATAAAATTTATCTTTCCAAAGAAAGATCTAAGCGACTTTTTATTCATTGGATGCTCAATATTTGGCACTGTTTGAATTCATGTGTCATCTATAGCAATTCCTTCTTAAGATATTACATAACCTAGCAAACTTTCAGATTTAACCTTGAAGATACATTTCTTAGGATTTAATGAAATACCATACTCAAAAAATCTATCAACAATTTATTGAAGAGGACCAATATGATTTTCCTTCCTTTTCAAATAAATAATGATATCATCTAAATAAACCATGATGAACTTGCTATCAAATTTTTAAAAACTAAGTTCATGGCTCTTTGGAAAGTAGCTCTAGTATTTGATAATCCAAATGGCATTCTTTTGTAAGCAACTGTCCCCCATTTGGTGATAAATGTTATTTTATATCTATCATCCTTATCTACCATAATCTAATTATAGCTTGAAAGTCCATCTAATAAGGAGTACACCTAACATCCTAATACTTTGATCAACATTTCATAAATTTTAGGAAGTGGGTACGTATCTCTTTTAGAGGCTTCATTCAAATTTCTGAAATCCACACAAAGCCTACTATCACCATTATTCTTTCTTACTGGAACAAGATTAGTAAGCCATGTTGAATATTGGACTAGATATATGATTTGAGCCTAAAATAGCTTCTTAATCTCAGCTTCTATAGCTAGTACAAATGATGGATTAAATTTCCTTTATTTTTGATTAACCATCTTACAACCATTTATTAAAGAAATTTTATGTGTCATCACATCAGGTCTAAAAGCTTTAATATCATAATAAGACCAAGAAAAACTCTCTAAATTATTTTTCAATAGTAATAACAAATTTTTCCTAAAAACTAATATACCTTCCTTTGTGACATTTAACATCTATGATATCTCAATAGATCTGAGATTCACTATTTCATAAACTTGATCATTAGAATTTTGTATATCTATCCCTATGTGCATATTTTTACTAAACTCGTGTTCATAACCAATCACCTTTTTAGGAATCAAATTATACCTAGAACTTGATGTTGTTTTAGGTGTAATTTGACTTTTGAATCCTTACTTATTCTTCAAGAACTTGAGCACTAGAATATCATCTTCAAATACTTATAAATGTCTTATGTTATCTAGCACTAATGACTGATGTTCATTCTTAATTACTAATCCTTCATAATATTTTATCCTTTTCTCATCTAATGTTGAAGCTACCTTTGCTAAATTATCCACTATATGATTATCTTTTCTACCTATACGTTCTATTTTATAATAATGAAACTGACCGAACATTTTGTAGACCAATTGTTTATAAGGCCACAAGAATGATCTTTTAACTACATAATTTCCCTTAACGTGTACACAAATCAATCTTAAATCTCCTTTTATAGTGATTAACTTAGTTCCCATTTTCAATGCTATTTTAATTTTAATACTTAAATATTTTTGGGGAATCATCTTTTACTAAAATTATTCTAATTATTTTTCCTTTAGAGTTACAAGAACCATCAAAGTACAATTTCCACTTGCTCTCATCTTGAGATTTCTTCTTTTTCAAGTTATAAGCTTCTTGAAGTATGCAGATTTTTCATTCAATAGCTCTTATTTCAACAACTTTGTTCTTCCCATTTGAAGTAACATTTTCCATCATCAAAGTCTTACTATATATGTATACTTGATTTGACTCCCCTTTACAAGGTAGCCACATATGAGAATAATCTATTGATATGTAACAAAAGACTGTGAATCTAGTATATCTAGTACTGAAATAGTTACTCTACTTTTTATACAGGGTTCAAAAGAAATTTCTAATAGAACATTTGGTAGCTAACCCACAATCTTCACTCTAATTTTGTCTACTTAAACAATCTTCTTATTGGATTGTTCAGGAATCAAACCAAGTTTTCTGAATATAGATAATGGCATGATGGTATATGTAGTTCTAGAATTAACCAAACAATTGTGAAGATACTTATCCTTTACTTTTATTGTCAAAAAAAAGAAGGAGCTTCTTTATCAAGAGTATAATCATAGCTAGCTTTTGTTATCTTATGACTATTAGACACATAACTTAACTCTAAGTCTCCAACTCTCCTTTTATCTTTAATCAACTCTAAATCTTTTCTCTACTAATCTCCTATTTGCAATAGTTAATATATACTGATGTTGGCCTTAAAATGTTTAAGATCCTCAATTAGATCATATTCTCCATCTTCATAAAAGCCTAGTTTCTTCATCCATTTATTAAGAGTTTGATTTTGAGTACTTAGCTCTCCTTGACCTTCTTTACTTTTATTTTCTCTCTTTCACTTATTTCAAAATTCTTTCTCTTAATGGATGGATTAAAAATGATGTTTGAAGCTTTGGAAGTAGTTAATCATTCTTTTGATTGCAGATTAAATCTATTTTCTTCATTGTAATTACTAACATCATCTAACAATATATCCTCTTCAGAACTTAATATAGAAGATGTATCACTAGATTCATTATTAGACGCTTTGCTTACATGATGAACATTAGATAGCTCATTATCTAATTCAAAATCAAGGAATTTATACATAGCAAGATCATTTTCATCCTCCTTTTCTACCAACTTAGTATCTTGATGCTTATATTTTCTATTTTTCTTTTTTTCCTTGATTTAAGTTTTTGTCAAAGCTTTTTCTAGTTTCACTACTTTGTTGGATAAATCTTTCATTAACTATTCCTTCTCAGATTCTTTGCTTTCTAACTCTTACTCTATTTTAATATGAGATGGCCTCGATAATGCTTTAAGTTGAGCAAAATCTTGCACAAGAATCATCATTTTCTCTTCTCTTTTCTTAGTTTTGATAATTTCTCCATGGTTTAAGTTCAACTATTTTTCTAATTGTATAGCTTCACTAAAGTAATCTTTCAGTGTTGGCAAGTTTAGAGTTCTTTTTAACTAGATTGAAATATTAGGATTTATAGCCTTAGGATAAGCATCTCGAAGCATTTCATTTGATGGTCTATATTTCCTTTGAAAGAGCTTTCAAATTCTTTGAAACTTAATGTTGAAGTCTCTAATTGATTTTTTAACTCCTTACTTAGCTTGTACTACCCCATAGGAGAGTTGTTTCTAATCTAATTAATTGCCAAACTAAGCCAAGAAAAGACTTTTCATATCATCCTAGCTTGTGACACTATTTCTTAGCAAGTTTGAATACCAAATTTGAGCCATATTATTTAAATTTTCCATAAAAAACCTACAAGCTTGATCTTAGTGTTGAATATTTGCATGAGCTAAAGCTAACTCGAATAGGTGAAGGTATTCTTTAGCCAAGTAAGCTTTTCTAGGAATAAAAGGCCTAGGAAAATATTTATAAACTACCTAAGAAATATCATTGTAGTTTTGAAATCCTAATGATGTAANTTTTTTTTTTTTGAATAAAGGTCGGGCGAATTTTATATCAAAAAGGGAAGCGGTATATGGTACAGCTCGGGCTCGGGCCAGGGTGGTATATCATTGTAGTTTTGAAATCCTAATGATGTAACTCTTTTCTAAGGATTTTCCATCCTATTAGAATTCCCTTTTATCATTGAACTCTTATACTTCTTTAACCTTCTCTTATAGACTAATAAACCAAATAAAAGAGGTTATTTCTTTATTCTTTTGGCTCTAATTCCACTACTTATCCCAAACTCAAAAACCTTATTTTATTCTTCTTCTAATGTATAATCTATCTTATAATCAAAAATTTCCTTAAAACTTTAGAAATCTTCTAAACTATTACTCTGTTTGATCTTTAAATCAAAATAATAGCTATGTTTCCTTCAAGCCCTACTAGAACCAAAAATAACTATTGGCATGCTAAGACTATCAAGCTCTTTGAATGTAATAAGCTATTAAATTATGAACTAAGATAACAAATTTTCTACCCTCCTTCTAGTGCCAAATGAACTGTTGGTGACCATTTTGGACTGCCAACATTTTTCCTTAAGTCTCATGACTTTAAGGTAATGAGAAAGAAAGGTGTTCCTTAAAACAAGGTTTAGATGCTTGTTGGTCTTCTAGTAACACCAAGGCCTAGATACCTCCAAATAAACTTAGTGGTTATGAAATGAACTAAACTTTAGTATGTGTTTTTTGTTATAAATGTTGAAATTCTTGGTTTTGTGTATGAAACTATAATTGGCTATCATAAAAGAAACTTAGCTAGCTTTGTCAAATACTATGAGTTATTAAATATTCTTGTTTGTCAAGTCACTTGGTCTATATAGTCCCTATAGTATGCTACTTGAAGCACATAAGATTTCAGAAAAATCCTTCAGCACAATTCTACCAATCTACTTCTAATTTTCCCCAAACAAATAATTCCACAAAAAAATTAGAAATAGAGTGAGATTCAAACATTTAGACAAGATAAATTGAATATGATGAAATGCTTCACAATAAAGCTATTCTAGTTCAATCTAAATATTATGAATTGTCCAAACCCTTTGAGCCCAACAAACAATTTTCTAAAAGATAATCTTATTACACTACCAAAACACTTTGTAAATAACAACTAAAAGGTTTTGTTTGGCTAGTTAACAATTTTCAAGAACTACAAACAATAGAGTTATTAAATAAATTTGACAACTTCAAGATTGAAATATTAAGACACTAAAATTTTTTTAAAAATGAAGCTATTTCAAGAAAGTCAAAGTATCAAAGATTTTCTAGATTCTTTAGACTCAAATAGGCAATTTCAATAAGAAATTACTATTAAATTACTAAAGATGATTTTCTAAGACAACATAAGATCTTATATGTCAAAACTAATAGAAGTCTAATATTGTGCAAAAATAGAGCTATAAGAATAATCTAGAAAATTTCAAAATTAAATGCCAAGCACAATACTATCTAGACCATTAGCTAAAAAACTAAGACAAAATGAGAAGAAAAGAACACAAGATTATAACAAAGCAACCAAATTAATGTCTTTAGCAATCCATGCTTTTACAATCTTCAATATTCTTCTAAGTATCTTCTCCTTAAAATTTTCCCTTCTTCATTCTACCCATCAAGCTATTTTCATAGTAGCCTTGGGTAGTTACAAACATCATAAGCAATTAAGGTAGGTCACAAATATCTAGGAATATTAACTCATCACCACCTTAAGAAGTTATAACTTCTATAGGAAGTTATGAGAAAATTGAGCCAAAGTTGACAAGTGTCTTCTTAGTTACANAAAAACTATAAGTTTTACTTGCAATTTTTAAAAAATCATTATTAAGGCTATGTGGCCTTAGGATCATGTAAGTCCATATTAGGTGTGCCTTTTAGCAACTGTGTAGGCTTTATGGTTATCATGCCACATACCATGCTATCTCTATCACACATAGCTCTTGCACATATTTTGCTCCCTACTTTTGTTCCTAGATCCTTTTGCCATTGAGGTCTTATGGCTATGCTTTTGGCAAGCATGGCGTCTATACTGATGTTATCTTCAATTTTTACAGTTGGATGATGATGTTATTATGCTTGATGATGCTTCAAAATGGCTACCAATGACATCAAGTAGAATAAATGTAGTAATAAATTGCAAATTCAGGTCCTCCTATGATTTTTGCTATGCTAATACATTGCAGCGACATGATCCTTTCTCTAGCAAAACTCTATGTGTGCGAGGAACTAAAATTGAAGAGGAGCTACCATTAGGAATTATGGTATCACCATCTATGTGGAAAATCCTACTGTATTGGATCCCCATGTAGATTCTTCCTATGATAGAATCTTTACCCTTTTCCTAGGGTGATGAGCGTCAAAGTGTCACATAGAAGGACCCTTGTTGACATGGCCTCATAAACGAGCCCTCGTCGATGGGGCTCTATGTATGTGGTGTTGTCCCATTGAGAGGGTCATGTCAACGTAGCATTTGCTACATCTACAAGGCCCCATCAACATGGCCCTATAGCAAAATATATAAATATGAGCTCATAGCTATGTTTATGGAGAGTAACTTCATAGTAGTAGCTAAACTCTTGCAGTTTTTACATTCAAAAGTTAGAATATTTTCTCAAGTGCCCATAGCAAGAGTCACTGAGTGTATGGATCTTTATTCAAGCATTGTTGTACCTAAACATGATAATCTGTGTGGCAATAAAGATGAGCTTCTTGATAACCCTTGCAACATTTTGGATAGTGTAAATGTTTCATTCATGTATTTAATGCTTTTAGTTATTTATTCAATGTTTCTCAATAATTAAGATAATTGAGTAATTAAGTAAGATAAGCTAAATAGCGATTAAGTAAACACATAAATACAACTGCTTTAAGTACAAACATGTATCCATTTGGTAATCCCAGTAATGTTATTGCTTGGTTCGCTTGATAGCATAGCGCTTGGTAACCCAACAATGGATACGTGGGTTTAGAATGTGTGCGGAAAGTGGCACCAAATACTTATGTTAGGAGTAGTTAGAAACTAGTTAAGTGGTTAAATTTAATTAGTTATTAAATTACTTCATCTCTTTACTTTATGTACCAAATAACATAAAACATAAAACAATAAAAATCATATTCCTTGATTAGACTTAACCATACCTTTGCACATCACAAGTGTAATTTGGAAGATAATGAATGATCTTTATGGCAAGGTTCACTTTCTAGATAACAAGTGTACTGAAAAACATAGAGTCCATAGAATTTGACTAGATCATGCATGGATGCTTCATGATTTGTATGGTTGAGCATAGGGGTACCTTTCACCACTCATCATAGGGTTTTCGAACATGTTGGATACCTTAAAAAGAGCAAAATAGCAGCTGTAATAGAGCATGATTCTAACATATATGTTAAACAACCTTGCCATTCTCTTATAATGATGACCATTTTTTAGGGCTTTTGGCACATTATATTTGAATATGAAATAGAATTTTTGTTGCTCAAAATAGTTGCAGTAGTCATTTGAATAAGTTAAACAAGATTGAAAAATTTTTTTATGTTGCAAAAGAAGATAGCAAAGCTGAGAAACAATGAGTTGCAAGTGACTTCAATCTTCTAGACAAAGTAAGTTGTGCTCCTGTGCAAGTTTTGAGATCAATTTCATGACATCTTATTTAACCTTTCCTCTTTTAAATCTTATTCTATAATGTTATTGGTTGTTGTAGTTTAGGCTCAAGTATCATCACTGCATTTTGCATTTTCATTTCTTTTTCTTGTAGCAACAACTTCTCCTCCTAGGATGATGAAATTTTAGAAAAGTCAACCCATTTTTCAACAACCATTAAACAAGAATCTTGTCAATTCTATTAACACTACATCAAAAATATGGCTTTATCTAGCAAAAATTTCATTGAAATCTACTCGAGCTGCTAAACTTGATAATTTTTCTCTTTTCTTCTTCAAGGTCTACAAAATCAACTAAATTTTGACCACCATTTGGAGGCCATTGTAAATTGAATACTACATCATGATTCACAATGGCCTCTTCCACAAAAGAATACACAACATAACAATGAATCTTTATGGCATCCATCAAACATGTAGTTACTTTTCTAGTTTTTCCAAGAAGTTCTTGCATAGTTTTTGAAGTATGTAGATGCACAAATTTATGTTGTTTTTGATCATCATGATTCTTTGAGTATCTGATTTATTACTAAATCTAGAACTAGTAGACTTATGCAAATCAAAAGCTAATGGTGACACAGTTGTAAGTGCATTATCTTGCATTTGCAAATCTTTTTCTAGTTCTTGATTACTTCCAAAGTTCCATCTTAGCTATTATTATCATATTTTTTTTTTACATAGGAAAATCAAATCACAAATTTTTCATCCTTTGGCTAGAAACCATTTTTGCAATTTTCCTTTCTCCAGTAGAAACTAAGCTTTCATTAATTCCATTTTTTATCATACCTTTGGTTTTTTGATTTGAACTTTTGAACACTTTGTACCAAGCCTAGAATGTGTGCACCTTGAATATAGAGTGCTTGCCATTCATTTTTCTTCAACAATGTTCATATTCTAATCATGCTTCTCACTATTGCCCTTTGAAATAATCTTTTTCTTTTTTTTTTCTCTTTTTGCTAGAGTATTATCTTCCAATCACCAATAAAAGTTAGAATGGGCAATTTAATTTTTAACATTATTTCATAAAATCTGCTCCATCATATGGTATAAATGTGACAATAGAGAGAAACCTAGTTTCTTTAAGATAATTAAGGATGATAACAAAATACAACTATAACAAAAGTTAGAAAATAATATTTAAACACTTTTCATTCCAAAGATTTGATACATGTAAGAAAATATAATAAGGCAACTAAATAACAATTAAAACAACCTTTTCTATATGTATTATAAATCCCCAACAAGAAACATTGAAAGGTGCATGTTTATAAATATAGGTTCTTGAAGATTTTCAGCTTATTTGAGAGCACAAATCACATAAAATAGGTATACAAGCATCCATTTCCAGACCTAATTCTAAATACACTCGAAAAATGCATTTTATCAAACGAATGGACAAGGAAAACTTGGCCTCAAATAATGTACAATAACCCCTATCCATTTCTATAAGTAAGTGGCCCTTCTCTCCTTTGTAACATGATGAAATATCTTGATGAAGAAGATCACTTCATTATTTTGATGAATTGATGATTCTCATGATGATTGATGATATTTAATAATCACTTTCACAACCATCATCTCATCATGCACACTCTTTATTCTCATCAACTTATCACCAATTTCATTAATAAAAATTACTAGTTTCATCACTATAATCTTTAATTTGATGAAAAAACAATATAATTTTATCCTTTGAGCTATTTTAAGGATTAGACTATCTATTGCCAAATATTTTTTAAGAACTTTAGTCCTAAATATTTTGAATTTTTCACTATAGCAACTCTAACATATAGAATAAATTTCTTTGAACAAATGACAAATCCCCAATCAATCTTTATATGAGGTATTCAAGCTATCCATATAAGTTCTAGGAAAGTCTATAGAACAAGTTTCCAAGTTACATAATTATTGAACATATTTATTGTACTTAAGATTTATTGCTACTGATGCATTTTGCATAAGTTAATTTGTGAAACATATCCTTTGGTTCTATATAAATGTAATAAAAATGTTAGTTAAATTTAGTTTAGAATAATGGAAAAGAAAGGATAGAAGAACACTTAATAATTTTTTTTAGAAGCCTTAAAATAATAAAGATCAAGGTACATTATCAACATCATCATTGAATTGGTTATATTATTATCCTTTATAATGCCCTTAGAAGAAGTCTCAAATATCATCCATTTACAAAAATTAAGTGTTGTTTCTAGAAGTTAAGAGAACAAAGGAATTAAAATTACCTTTGTCTTAAAGATAATGAATTATTCTTAGACTCTGCTATCAACAAAATTATTAGAACATCTAAAAACTATTAGCCTTTTTTATCAGTACTCATTGGAGTAAAGATTTGTCAAATTATATTGGATTGTAATAAATTTAGAAGATTCATCACTTTTATACTCATTCTCATGCTTGCATAATTTAAAAGAAATTGTTTAGTACATCATACGAACTCATAAGATAAATATTTTTTCTTAAAATATTATTTATGGATGTTTCAATCTTTTAAATTCTATAAAAACTATCTTGCATTTTGTTGTCATCTTTCATCAGTTTGTGAAAACCTTCACAATTTTGAGGTTTCTAATAATTGGAATTGGTCATGGAATATTTAATTTCAAGATCATCAAAATACAATCAATTACATTTCTTCTTTAACTAAGAATTAAAAGATTTTCTTCTTCAAATAAGAATTACTATTGCACTTTGAAAATTAAAAGTACCTCCAAGATATTTTATTTTACATGATGCTTTTACTGTTAAGGCTTTCTTATTAGTCTTGCATCTTGATTTTAAAGATCCTTTGTACCCACATTACAGTGTTGAAGAAACCTTTCAACATATATTTTGGATTTTCAAAGTTACAATCTTAAAGTTGAGATTAGTTATAAATAAGTTTTATATGGTAACAAATCCCTCAAGAATTTTCTTTCTTTAGAATGGATCTCTCCACTTAAACAAGGATTATTACTCGATATGCAACAATAAGTTTTGAAATATATAAGCTTAGAAATGATGTATTTTTTAACAGCTGTAGTTAAGAATCTTTCTTCATAAATCTTAAGTTCTAGCTTGTCTTCTCATTGACCCTCATTTTTAAAGCTATCTTATCATCTTTTATATACTAGATTTGTTTAGAATATGAAAAATAGCTTTTCTTCTTTCAAGTCACAACAATCTTTCATATGTTGAAGATTTTATATGTTCTAGGAAACTTAACATGCTAGTTTATGTCTATATGCACTTATGCCATGAACTTTAGTATATATCGTCATAGAATACAATAATCTCTACAATATGTATCAATTTAGTTATGTTTAATTAAGTAGATGAACTAATAATAACTAATCATTGTGTCTATTCATTCTTTGGGCGTGATTGTCCTATTATAACTATATAAGTGGTAATCTTGATCCAATAACAATACAGCAACAATGTTCAATATGAAGTACAACACAATATTTATATTATAACAAACACACTTGGTTACCTTAATCTTATTTGTTACTTTTTAGTTTATGTTTTTATGTTTGACATGTATAATATTATGGACTTATTTATATTTTACAAATCATGTTTATCTAGTCATGAAATTTTTTCTATTATATCCTAGACTTGGTGATTAACATCACAAAAGTTTAACATGGTATTAGAGTAGATTTTTGATGGCTTTTGAACTACCACAATGAAGTACTCATGGTATTGTAGTCCTTAGGTGCATTTAATGTGATAGTAAGTACTAGCTTAATTATATATTTATAATATATATTTATAATTTGGCTGAGAATCATCTTGATAGAGAAGTAATAAGGTATTTAAATTAAATATTTCATGACTTTTGAACAAAGAACAAGATTTATAAAATATAATTTTCATAATTTCTAATAAAAACAAGAGTTGTACGAAATGTTTCATAATCACTACAATCAAGAATAAAGTATTTTCATCATTTATGGTATATTCTTACTCTCATCCTTTGCCCTCGTATACTGAAATGTACGTTCAACTTTTTCGGAAAAAGGTCGAGAGAAATCTATTTCAGAAAAAAGAAAGAGCTACACCGGCGCGTAGCGCGGGCCAGCAACCGCAGCCCCACCGCAACCAAGGTAAAAAGAATACCCTGAAAGGGCCAAACAGAAAACCGACAGACCACCTCCTCCCCACCGCAGGCATCCCAACAGGCGGGCAGGCGACCACCAACCCCGGCGAACAGGAGGGAAGACCCCCAGACAAAAACGGACACCACCAAAGAAAAGGAGGAGAACAGAGAGAACAGAAAACAGTCTCTTTTAGAAAAATGGCGCCGCAGATAACAGAGAAGACACTCGGCAGTGAAGATGGCATCGCGGATACGGACGCGGAGAAGGAACGAACTGCTGCCGCGGTCGTGGATACGGATGCAGAGAAGGAGCGAACTGCTGACTGCACCGGGAACAACGACAGGTTGGAGTTGCGGTTCAAAATCCAGTGTCCTGACAACGCCACCCTGGACAACCTCGCTCGCAGTCTCATCGGTAAGTTCATTTCGGAAGGGGCAAGGCCTCACCTGGACTTGGTCCGGCGTTGGGCTCGGGTTGTTTGGGGGTTGGAAACGGTGAAGGTCAAAGTCCTCGCAGATGACCGTCTCCTGTTCTGTTTCACCTCCCTGGCCGACCGGGAGAAGGTGCTGGTCGGGGGACCGTGGTTTTACGGTGCGCGGGGCTTGGCACTGGCTCCCTGGCGCCCGGGAGCTCACCGCGACCCGAATCTGTTCGAGCGGGCGCCGGTGTGGATCCGACCTACCCCTCGAATACTGGTCAACCGAAATTTTACTATCCCTGGCACAGGTGTTCGGGGAGTTTATCAAATTTGATCAATTCACAGAAGGCATGGAGCACATGGGTTACGCGTGGTTTTGCGTGTGGAGGCCTCTCCCGTTGCAGGTGCAGAGTAAGGTGCTGGTGCTAGACTCTGAGCTCGAGGAGGAGCGGGTCTGCATTCATTTTGAAAATTTACCAAGGCCCCTAGCTACGACTCAGGCCTCTGTCCCCGGGGGAGGCGTGGCCAGCAGAGACTGGGTTGCGTCCGACTCAGCAGGCGGATGGCAGCTCGTGGGCAGACGAAGGCGAGGACCCAACAGGAAACACAAACAGAGGCGCTAGGGGGGGGGACACAGACAGGAAGGGAGCACCCACGCCCAGAACACAACGAACGAAGATTCTCAAACAGGCCCCATGAGGCAGGGGAAACAACCTACGGCGGACCTACGCACAGCTGGGCTGGGGGAGAAGACGAAGGAGGTCATGCCTGGCAAGCCATACCTCCAGGCTCTGGTCGGGGATGGGGCTCCGCCCCCTGACGACCGTGCACAGCAGCGCCAGAGCATAGAGACGTCCCATACTTTGTTGTCTGTGGCCAGTGGCCTTGTCGCGGGTGCCCTGTCCCCGCCTTCGGTCACAGACTGGATTAATACGAGCCGTGGGACGGCTCGACCCAGCCCGAAAAAGAAGGCGGGTGTTTCGGTGGTACCGTCGCTGGTGGGCAAGGTGGGAAAACCAGAAAATAGCTATCGCAGACACAGGACCGCACATCTTTTTGTGGATCTAGGCGTTCAGCCCATGCTCCAGGAGCTGTATCAGAGACATATGTCTCCATGAAGGTCCTCTCATGGAATTGCAGGGGATAGGGTACCCCGTACAAACGACATACCCTGAAATGCATGGTGGCGAACGAGCGGTGTGACATTGTGTGCCTGCAGGAGACAAAACTCTAGCAGTCGGAGGCCCAGGTGCTGCAATGGCCAGGGTGGCACAGCCACCTGATTCCAAGCAGGGGGCGTGCGGGAGGACTTGCGATCCTCACCAAGGCGGTCTTGTGCGTGCGGGACACATCTAATTGGAGCATTACAGTACACATGCCCAGGATTGACGTCTGGATATCCAATGTCTACGGCGCTCAAGGGTGGAAGGAGCGCCTTCAGGAGCTCGAGCGCGTCGCCAGGCTGGTGCCCGTGGGTGCGAGGTGGCTGCTGATCGGCGATTTCAACCAGCGGCTCTACTGTTGGGAGAAGACTGGTGGCTCCATGGAAAACCCCCCGGGGGCGCCCCAATTCCACGCACTGTTGCAACGAACGACCCTCACCGACCTCGAAATCGCAGGCTGCCAGTTCACCTGGAGTAACCGCCGACAGGGCACTACCCGGGTTCAGTCCCGCATTGATCGCGCGTGGGCCAGCAGGGCGTTGCTGGCTGACTGGGGCATGCACGTGTATGGTGGGGCCCGATTGGCGTCTGACCACAGGGCCATTTTCTGTCAGTTAGACAGGGACGCGCTGCAGAGCCCCCGCCCTTTTCGCCTCGAGCACACCTGGCTCTAGAAAACGTGGCTAGGCGCGCTGGTCACGGACATTTGGCGCAGATACCCGAGCGCGGCGGACCCGCGTGATTTTTTGAAGAATGGGTTGCAGGCATTGAAGCAAAAAATCCGTCACATTGCGGCCGCGGAAAAATACAGTTTTCGGGATTACCGCAGACAGCTCCAAGCGCAGCTGCAGGCCGTCCAGGCTCAGCAAGAACAGGGGGCAGATCAGCACATCAATGAACTCGCCCTCCTGATGAAGTTGCAGCTAACGCACAGCGAGGAGGAAGAGTACTGGCGACAGCGGGCCCGGATACAGTGGCTGCAGGCTGGGGATCGCCATACAAAATTTGTTTTCGCCACGGCGCAGGCTCATCGGAGCAATCATCATCGCCCCCTACAGCGCTTCCTGCAGGAACATCAGATGCCTTCCCAGACGGGCGCTGACAGCCTGCTGCGTTACTGGTAGTAGGTATGGACGTGGCAGGCCACTGAGCCGCTGTCCGTGCTGATTCCCGAGGTCCTGACTAAGGCGGATAATTTGAGGCTTCTGCATCCATTTTCCCGTTAGGAGCTGCAGGCGATGCCGACAAATAAGGCGCCGGGGCCAGACGGTTGGCCCATTGAATTCTTTCGCGATTTCGAGGATGTGCTGGGGGAAAACCTTTTGGATGCCTTCAACCACATGCTGGCGTGGCGACAGGTCCGTAGGGAGATTAACAATGCTCGTGTGGTCCTTCTGCCCAAGATAGAGGCACCCACATCCCCTGGGCATTTTCGCCCCATTGGGGTCTGCAACTCGTTATTACGGTTGTTTTCCCGCATGCTTGTTGCCAGACTGCGCCCGCTCATGCCACGGTTGGTGGGAAAAAACCAGGCGGCGTTCATTAAGGGTCGTCACATCCAGGACCAGGTCCTGCTATTGCAGGAAATCCTGCACTCCCTCCGCACCGCGAAATTCCCGGGCCTCTACATCAAGCTCGATATCACTAAAGCCTACGATTCCGTCAGTTGGGCTGCCCTCCGGCAGGTTCTGCTCGCGAAGGGGCTGGATCGGGACTTTGTCGAGCTCTGTTTGCAGATGCAAAGGGGTGGGCGCTACTCCCTGGACATCGATGGGTGCCTCTGGGGCTTCCAGGGGACCGGGCGCAGGCTACGCCAGGGCAACCCCCTTTCCCCTCTTCTATTTCTGGCCCTGATGGACCTCCTGCAAACCTATTGTGTGCAGGAGGGCGTCTAGGGGCTGGAGGTGCAGGGCGTCCACTGTCTCACTGCCCATTACGTGGATGACACTATGGTTTTCCTCAGGGCCGTCGTGCCTCAGATCAAGGTGTTGATGCGGGCGCTGGACCGTTTCCAGCGGGAGGTGGGGCTGAACGTGAACGTCGGGAAGTCCGCGCTGCATTTCACGCACACTCATCCCTCGGTGTGCAGTAGGATTATACAGATCCTGGGGATCAGGCCTGGCGAGGCGGATGATAAATATTTGGGCATTTCGATCCACAACTGGCACAAGCAGCAAACCTGGCAGGCTTTCCTGATGCGAATCCAACAGCACACGACCCATTGGACGAATCATTTCCTCTCTCGGAAAGGGAAAGTCATGCTAGCAACCGCGGTGCTGGGGGCAATGGCCAGATTTGGCGCCTCGGTGGCGGCCCTACCGTCCGGCGTTGTCTTGAAGATCGATGCGATCTTGCGAAATTTTGCTTGGTCGGGTGGAAAGGGGGGGAAAAAGCTGCACCTGGTGGATTGGACCACCACTGCGCGGCCCCGGGAGGCTGGGGGGTCGGCATTCTCCCCTTCACGGAGGAAGTTGCACTGGGGCGGCAGAGGCTGCTTCGGAGGCTGTCGACCACGTTGGGTGATCCCTACATGTGGGCGCAGATCCTGTGGAGGAAGTACCGGCCCTGGACGGCTGTGGGCTCTAACTCTCTAGTTTGGCAGTAGCTGTGCGCCCACGTGGCATCGGTTGGGGGCACCAACGCATTTCTTCCCCCTCGGCAATACATCCGCAATCGGTTTCCAACTGATCCGCGCTGGATGCAGCTCTGGCGGGGCTATATCCCGGAAAAGATTAAGATGTTCGGGTGGCTGATTCTTCACAAGGCCCTCCCCGTCAGGATGTTTTTGCAGGGCAGGGGCATGGAGATCAGTCCCCAGTGCCCGCTGTGCAACCACTCTGTGGAGACGTTGCAGCATTTTCTGCAGGAGTGCCACGTAACCAGACAGTTCTGGCACACGACCGGTCTCCAGCCCCTTACAGTTTCGGGCAACTCGCCGACGCTCACCGCACTGTGGATTTTATGGAAGGCCAGAAACGACTGCATCTTCCAAAACGCGACCTGCCCCCGCTTGTCTGTGCTTTTGGATAGGTTCAGAAAACTCTGGCTGGATATTACTGTGGCGAGGGACTGCCATACTCATTGCACGTTGCCCAGACGGGTGGCCGATCATGGGCTTGGTCCCCCCCCTTTCACTGAGTCCTCCAGGCTCAGTAGGGGGCATCATCTTTGCGCACCGGCAGCGGTCGTGGGCACAAATGGGACATCTCGTGGTGGGGTTCGTTTTTGCCCCGGGGATGGCTTGAATATGGCTGACCAGCGCCCGGACGTTTGCCTGGGTCGGGGTCAGTCGAGGCCCTCCTCGGGGAAGGACCCGCCGAACGCTGCTTCTAGCAGCACGGGGGGTCAGACTCCGGATCCCCCTGCTCAGCCACCCAATTTGCAGGTCTGGTTTGAAGATGGCCGTGCAGACAAGATGACGGGAATAGCTCAGTTAATCGCAGAACATAGGCGTCGCCTGGTGGTAGGGCCCCGTTGGCCAGGGCACAGCCTTAGCCAGGAGCAAACTCCGCATCCACAACCCCCCGGCCGGTAATCGGTGGTGCTTAAGGGCTACAATGAACTCACTATCCTGGCATCGAGCTATTTTTCCGCGGGGGGGGGGGAAGGTCTTGACCCCCTCTCTTCTGCGGTCTCCTTTTTCTGTTCTCTGGTTTTCTGGTTTCTAGTTTAATGTACGCTCAACTTTAACAGAGCCTTTTCCACTCTTGGATTGTTTCCTTGCCTTGTTGCTTGCAAAGTTTTTGGAGACCCTGACCGAAAGCCCCTTTTAAGAACCGAACATCGATGGGCTCAACATCGAAGAAGATGGGAACGAGAAAACACGATGATAATCCGTTTCGGCATTTGTGGAGCATCATGATATTCCTTGAGGTACCAAGCCGACTGAGCGTATCCAGGGAACAAAATGCAGATGTGCACTTTGGATGATTCAACGGCATTTACCATGTCTTGCCGGTAACCGAAAACGGGAAAATATAAATAAATAAATAAATAAATAAAAACACACAAATGGCATCCTGCAACTGTTGCTAATAAAACATCATTCAACCTTGTCAAAAGCAAGTTACATTATTTTGGAAACTACCACATGTTGTTGGAACACTTCGTACTTTAATAAATGCAATGTATCTATTCGATTTGCATTTCTAAATAATATTATATCTAGGTGAAGAGATAAGAACCTATACCCTTTTGTGCTTCTCCACTAATTATCCAATTGCTCTAGTGAAATCCCACCATCTTTGAGATTTACCTAAATATGAAATATTATGTTTAGATAGGATCTTCCAAGCATCATACTCTTTCATACAATGAGTAATTTATTTAAAACCCAAGAGATTACTCTATTACTCAATAGAGAGAAATCCCAAACCATCATGATTCTTGCTCTAAAGATAAACATTACAACCTATTAAATGAAAAGCTTTACGATTAGCTGTATCCCCAATAAGAGATTTTTCAGAATTTTGTCATAGAAAGATAATTTAGAAAGTGCCATAAAGAAAGAATAATAAACATGAGTTGAGGTTAGGATATAATTAGCAACTATAAATCTACTTGCTAGAAAAGCAGTGTAGTAGCCTATTTTAAATCTTTTCCTTGAACTTTTTGATGAACCGCGATATCACGTACATCATATCACATCCACCATGCAATATTGCATACGCGATATCATGTCCTATCTCATCTTCTATAAATAAGAGGCGCTGCCCTTGGTTCAAGGACAGTTAGATTTAGACCCTTAGCCAGACTCTTGCAGTTTTGTCATTTCAAAGTTAGAATTATTTCTATGTGCCCACAGTAGGAGTCATAGAGTGAACGGATCTTTATTCAAGCAATTTGTACCTGAGCACAATTTTGTGTATGGCAATAAAGACAAACTTTATGATAAACCTTGCAGCATACAGATTAAGCTAATTAGTAATTAATGATTGTTTAATGCTTTCCTAGTTAATTAATATCTCTCTCAACCTTCAACCCCCTTAGTTAAATATATTCAATATGACTACTTCGAGCATGCGTGTAGCACTTGGTAACCTAGTAACAATTAGCGTTTGGTAATCCCAGCAGCATTGCACTAGTTCAGGATGTGTATGGAAAGTGGGAATAGATACTAGTGTTAGGAACATTTAGAACTTAATTAATGAATAGTTAATGTGAGTTAGCCACTTAGTTCTCTCTCTCTCTCCTTTATTAGCAGAAGACATAAAAAAATACAAAAGCTATAAAAATCATATACCTCAAGCTTACTTAACTATACAACCATGACAATACAAGTAAGTTTGGGAAGACAACGATTGATTAACCCTTAGTGTTAAAGTAGACTTGCTTGTTGATGATCATAGGTTACATGTAATATGGCTTTAGATAGGAATGATTAACTAAATTAACCAGCACATTCCCATCCATGTTGGCTATCCTAAATGCTTTGTTTCCATAGGCTCTGGTGACAAGGAAGGGCCCTTCCAGTGCATAACTGCCCACAGGATTCATTCATGGCCTTAGTTTTATTTTGCAAAACCTGAATTTGTTTAAATTGGGGCTGCTTGTCAGAAGTCAGAGTTTGCAGAAGTTAGAGTTTGCAGAAATAGTGTGTGATGAAGAAAATTGTGAGTTAATAGCTTTTGGATTTGTCTATCTGGGAGATGGTAGATATCTGCAGTTCTACACAGCATTTGGATATTGGCATTGGCAATAGTCCTTGCTTGGCAAGCTAACAAACAAACGATCATGGATGAGTCCTGTGGACAGAGAAATTCTCAACCAACTAGGAAGGGCCCTTCCTTGTCACCAGAGCCTATGGAAACAAAGCATTTAGGATAGTTATAAAAATCATATATTTTCTTGTTTTTGTTTTGCAACATCATTTATACTTTTTCATTTCTTTGTGTGGCTATTTGTTTTGTTTGTTTTTGTTCTTGTATTTATCTTTTTTATTTGTTTTTATTTTGTTAGATTCATCACCTAATAAGTGATCCTAATGATGGTATGAATTGTATTCTATTGATTGCTAATGTTTGGTTTTTACCTTTAAGTTATAATGTTGATACTAAGGTATGGTTCTTTTGATATAGCAGGCAATGAGTCCATGTCATCCATGCATCCATAAATGTCTATGGTCTCTCTTAGCTTGGAATTGTACAGTCCCCTTCTTTGATAATAAAACTATTAACAAATTGGTGGTTGAGCATTTCTCAAACTAAGGAAGGACTCAAGGACTAAAAAGGGTGTGACTTCAAAGGGATTTGATGCATTTGTGCTAGCTATTCTCTTGGGTGCTTGGATGTTTTTTTCTTGAGTTTTCCTTACCAATCTAATGTTGCCCCATTCTTGGGAAGCTAAGCCATAAAAATAAGTCTTTGCATGGTGCGGTTCTCATGCAAAAATTAAAAAATTAATTAATTAATTAATTAATTAATTAATAATTAAAGTGAGAATTCAAAGCACACCCCTTAGACAAAATAATCATCTCGGCTACAAGCACTAGTTATGGAACTAAACAAACATGTTCCCTCTAACTAAGGTCCTTTCTCGCTTCCTATTTCTCCCTTTTTCATTTTCCTCAGAATGGTGTTGACTCTTTGGTGGAAGCATTCTTGTTACTTCAAGTGGATGGATTGGCCAAGTGTATTAATGCAAAGTCACTGGATGTGGATTGTTTGAAGTTGGATTTGGAATGAGATCTACTCAATCACATTAACCATAAATACATAAGAGGTTGTACACCATCTTGTTATTGGGACTCCATTCCATTCTCTTCTCCCCATCATTCCACTTCATTGCTGGTTGCATCAGTAGTCTATATTTTGGTTGATACATTGTTTTCTCTTTGGTGGATTCTTGTGGTTAAGTTTTTAACTCTTACTTCCAAACAACTTTTCTAGAGCCTACGGACTTTGTGAATGTGGATTTATCAAGGCATAAAGGGCATGAACTTGCTTTGGGGAGGACCCACTGGCATTCCTATTTGGTGCATCAGTTAACTTCTTTCCCTTCAACATTTCCACAATCAACATTTGTTTTGTTCATTCTCATCTCTGACATTCATTTTATCGACGTTGTGTTGTTTCTTTTTCTCCATCTTTCTTATTCCTTATCTTTTTCCATTCTATCACTACTAGAGGATCGCTCTTAGTCATGGGGGCCCTGGTCCAATTTTTTCAATTTTTCCTAACCCCTACACCTTGGGTAGTCACCAGCATTATATCTCTAGAATCCATATTCACCATATCACAACTCAGCCAATGGACCTTACATCGAGGCAAGGTATTTACTATATTGTGATTTACTTATCTTTGCTCATATGTGATTGTGTTGTGTATGTAGATGGTAATCATATAGCAATGGACTAGACCTATAGGAAACACTCAGGATGGACTGGTGTTGGAACGGTTGTGCAAGGAACAAGATTGAAGGTGCGGTTATGGATGGACAACGAAAGGCACAATCTTGGCCTTGGTAGCAACACATCTTCTCCTTTTCTTTCTTTCTCTCTCTTCTCTTCTCTCTCAGCTGCCAAATAAGGCTGGATGTCAATTGTGTATAGTGTTCACTCTTGTAGTCATGAACACTAATGTTTTCATGTATTGTAATATTGATCCGTTCACATGTCATCCCATTCACCATTAGTTGTCATTCAAGTCAATAATCCCATACCTTCCTAATATTTTGT
This sequence comes from Gnetum montanum, assembly GCA_015680685.1. NCBI lineage: Eukaryota > Viridiplantae > Streptophyta > Gnetopsida > Gnetales > Gnetaceae > Gnetum > Gnetum montanum. The sequence goes on from MNCI01003692.1 coordinate 56,925, forward strand.
AAGGAACTCAAGGATGAGTTTTTATTCAGCCATGGGGGTATAATGAACCACGATATCGCGTACACAATATCACATCCACCATGTGATATCGTATACATGATATCGCGTCCTACCTCATCTTCTATAAATAAGAGGCAATGTCCTTGGTTCAAGGATAGTTAGATTTAGACCCTTAGCCAAACTCTTGCAATTTTGTCATTCCAGAGTTAGAATTATTTCTATGTGCCTATAGTAGGAGTCATAGAGTGAACGGATCTTGATTCAAGCAATTTGTACTTGAGCACAATTTTGTGTACGACAATAAAGATGAACTTTATGATAAACCTTGCAGCATACAGATTAAGCTAATTAGTAATTAATGATTATTTAATTCTTTCCTAGTTAATTAATATCTCTCTTAACCTTCAACCCCCTTAGTTAAATACACTCAGTACGACTGCTTCGAGCATGCATGTAGCGCTTGGTAACCCAGTAATGATTAGCATTTGGTAATCCCAGTAGCGTTGCACTAGTTCAGGCTGTGTACGGCAAGTGGGAATGGATACTGGTGTTAGGAAAATTTAGAACTTAATTAATGAATAGTTAATGTAAGTTAGCCACTTAGTTCTCTCTCCCTCTCCTTTATTAGCAAAAGACATAAAAAAATACAAAAGCTATAAAAATTATATACCTAAAGCTTACTTAACCATACAACCATGACAATACAAGTAAGTTTGGGAAGACAACGATTAATTAACCTGGAGTGTTCCATTAAGGTGCATAAGCACTTGGTCCTTGGAGTTTGATCAAATGCTCATATTCATATGGTTGAGTATAGGGGTACCTCGCCACTCATGACTTTTCTACCACATTATGCTATAAAGAAATACAAGTAGAAAATAAAACTATTAAAATGTCTCATAGAAAAAAATAGTTGCAAGAAAAAGCCATTTAATACTCTAATTAATCCTTATTCCTAAATTTCTATAATAATTACTAATGTAGTCCAAGGTAGTAGTCAAATTACCATCATTTTTAATGTGAAAAGAATTTGGATCAAATAGCCTAAGTTTTCTCTAGTTAGTTTTGATTCCTAAAGCTCTACAATTAGTGTTTATGCAATCCAAGGTAGTAATAAAATTTCCATGGTCTTCAATCAAAGTAATAAAATTATCATCTACATATTGACTATAAAGGAGGTCCTTTTCACCCTCTAATTAGATAGAACAATCCCTTTTAACCTCATAGAGTCACTATGAGTTTAAAGCATAGCTCTTAGAGTATTAGTTGAATTAATAAAGCGTAGAGAGCTAAAGGGCATCTCTATTAAATTGATCTTTAAAGCTCAATTACATTTGAGAATGTCTGATTTATATACATAACTAAATGGATATATGATAAAAGCATATTAATGTGATTCTTGAAATCATTACCTACTTTATGATGTTTAATAACACTTCTTAAAAAAGACCAATCGAGCATGGCTTAAGGTTTGACAAAATTCAATTTAAGAAGAATAACATTTTTATTCTGTGGATGCTAGTCTATGTAGATTTTGAAAAATACTTGTAGTACCAAATCTTGAAGTTGAACAAATGGCTTAAGGAATAATTAAAAAAGTAGGAAGAGGAGGAAAAGCGTGAACAAAGGCAAAAGCCTCTATGATCATGCAATTTGTTAGACGTAACCTGTTGGGCATTCCTACTCAATTTATAATGCTTTTTTAACTATCCTTTATTTTCTTACTCCAGTGAGACATTTTCTTTATTGTTTGTTGTTGTATTTATGTATTAGAGAGTTCAGAGTTGAATACTTGTTCATTTTGAAGCACTACATCATACATTTTGTAGACATTATAATACTATAATGATATTTTAAAAGTTTTGGACATTCACCTTTTGTTTATTATTTTATTATCATTTGGAAAATTTTTTGCCTGCACTACTATACTATTATAGATGACCATTTTTATATTTTTAATGTTATTTGTAAAGAAACTTTTGAACATTCGTAGGGATTCACCATTCATTTATAACTTTATAGGGGTTCAAGATCCTTAAAAAATCCTTATCATAATGGAAAATGCATGAAACAATTAATAATAGAATTTTTCTTACATGATATTTTAGATTCAAATTTGATTTATGAAATAAAATGAAATGAGGCTTTAGTACATCTAAAGACCCATAGGATCTATTGGATCGATATTACATTTTCATGAAAATAAAGATAGACTCTAGAAATTGATGAAGCACTAATGGGGACATTAAAAACTAAATCATACATGCCTTTTAGTGTAACATTATAATCCTGTCTCAAATAGGTAGTTGTATCATAAAAAAGAAACACATGTAACTCATCTTCAAGGGCTCTTAATCTACATAATCTACTAATATGCTCTTTTCAAGGAAATTGAATCCATCTTCCACTCTCAATTCTAAGATGATGAGAACATAAGCGAAGATTGTTGATAGAATTCTGATACATGATGGGAACAACAACTAAAAGATAGTGAGCTTCAACATCTATTTTATTAGATTTAATCTAGTATAAATAAAATTGCCTCATAAATTTCACATTAGACCACATCTATATTAAAACCTTCTACTTGACTAGTTGGTGAATATGCTTGGGATTTTGCTACACGTCCTTCTAAAAGATATTCCATTTTCTCAACCATGACATCCCCTAGAAATACTAACTATGGTGTTGTGAATCCTCAAGAATTACTTTAGAGAATTTGTCTTGCCTTGAGATATACAAGCTATGAGTGTATGTAATGAATTAGTATAATGCTTCTACTTCTAAAGGTAATAAGTCACATTCACATAATAGCATTAAATAAGGTATTCACATATTCACCTTTTACTTATCAAGAAGAAAAGTGTTTTGCACTTTTTCAATATCTTTCCAAAGTTTAGCATTGAGTTTAGATCCCCCAAGCAACACATCCATATGAATACAATAGGATAGATGATATTTTGACAAATATGTTTTCTAACTGTCCAAGCCCAAAGGCCTAAATACTTGCACTTATTTTTAAAAGTATGCAAAGCCTTGAAACCTCCTACTATTTTCCCTTCGATGCACTTCCACCATATGTAATTGTTAAATGAGACCTAAATATTTAAAAGAATCTACTATTTGCACATTGGTAACTTCAAAATAGAAATTATAATATTTACCTTTAACTCATCAAGAAGAAAAGTGTTTTGCACTCTTTCAATATCTTTCCAAAGTTTAGCATTAAGTCTAGATCCCCAAACAACACATCTATATGAATACAATAGGATAGATGATATTTTGATAAATATGGTTTTTAGCTATCCAAGCCCAAAGGCCTAAAATATTTGCACTTGTTTTTAATAGTATACAGAGCCTTGAAACCTCTTACTATTTTCTCTTTGATGCACTTCCCCCATATGTAATTATTAAATGAGATCTAAATAGTCAAAAGAATGTACTATTTTCACATTGGTAACCTTAAAATGAAAATTAGAATAGTTATTTGTTGTACCCAGATCATCAATTTAGTTTTATCTACATTCACTTGAAGACTAGATGAACAACAATAATTTCTAAAATTTGCAACATATTTTGCATACCTTCTATAGTAGTGGAGATCAATGCAACATCATTTGCATATAAAAGAAGATTCACTACTTGGGATCCAATTTTGATAACATGACTATCTTGCCCATTGTATAATCATTCCTACATTTCATAAAGAAAGATACTAAAGAGAGTTGGAAAAAGTGGAAAATCTTGCTTAACTACAATTTTTTTTCTAGAAACGAAATTTTTTCTCTGAATTGCTATCTATAATTTCAATAATCACTTCCTTATATAATCTTTAAGTTATTTCAATTAAATCTCAAGGGAGGCCAATTTTATGCAAGCAAAACCATAGTTTTGTACAAATCACTAAAACATATGCCTTTCCAAAATCAATAAAACAAATAAAAAAAAATTTATTAAGTAAGTTTAAAAGCTCTATGTAATGTCAAAAAGTAACTAAGTGATCAATAGCAGAGTGGTTTTATCTAATACCTACTTAACATCTTGCCCTAAACTTGGTTACATTTAGCCTAAGAACTAATTCTCTTTTCTAGCAGAGTGCCTAGCAACTTAGCAAAAATATTACTTACAATGATCATTCAAGAATTGTTCAAATTATTTTTATCTCCCTTTTTATATAATAAGATATTTTTACTAGTTTTCTAATATTGATTTAATCTTTATTCTATTGTTGAATTTAATTTATACCAAATTTCTCTATGAATAAAAAATCCTACCTCTTTAATACTTTTGCATATAAACTATGTAAATCTACAACTTTGTAAGGTGATAGGATTTTAATATCCTCTATGACTTCCTCAGAGTAAATTAGAGAGATGCTTGTTGTACAATAGTCGGAGAATTATTATCTTGTCCTATAAATAGATGCTTGTAAAAAGAAAAAATAGCTTGAAAAAAAATTAAATAATGAATATGCTTTATGAGTAAAACATTGTCAAAACTATCTAGGTTCCTTTTTAATGGTGTAAAAAAAATATTCTTGTTATTCCCTGACAAATTTCCTTCTTTTAGTTCTATTCAAGCATTGATATCCTTAACTAAACTTTGTCTATAACTCTTATTTGCATTCTAAGCATCTTGTTGTGAATACTATAAGTAAAATATGTTTAAGCTCCTTTTATCATCTTTCAACAACCCATTTGTTATGTGTTGCATTCATATATTTTTTCTTGACTATTGGGGTAAGTTTGTACTAACATTTTTCTCTAATTTTTTTAAGAAATAATTGGAAATTGCAATAAAAACTCAACATGATGATGGCAAGACTCCACTAAATCATCTCTAACTTTCAACTCAATGAAATTAATATCTTTATAATAATAGAAAATTAAATCAATGCAAGAGTTATGTTGAGGTTCTATGAAAATAAATGAAGAAGACTGAGGAAATCATGCAAGTCTATTGCAAATCAGAAGATCAAAATTTTTTATCCATTTTAATTGTTGGTCCATCTTATCCATAGTGGCATCTGTAGAATGTTGGCCTTAATTGTGACCTTTGGCAATGTCTAAACTACCAACATTATGTTACCATTGAATAATTTTTATTTATTGTGAACCTATCCTTGCATTAAAATCTTTACCAATAAATATTAAACTTTTTTTGTAAATTCTACAATATCTCTACTTAAGAACTAAAAAGGATGATCATGAGATAACTCTATAGAATCATACAACGTAGCATCTATAGGAGCAAAATAACATATGACAAGGAAAGCACAACCGTGCTAACATAAGAATTTTAGTCAAACATATTACTTATGATCTTCAATTCTTTGTAAAAGAACACAATTTTCTAGAAATTTCATCGCTAACACTATAATGCCCCTAGAAGATTTACCTCTTTGTTCTACTTTTGTATTTCTTGTAACAAATTTAATAAATCCAGGAACTACAAAATCCACAAAACCAACATCTTCTCAAGTATTAACAAAACTGAAAATATCAAAGCTATTAAGGAAGCTAATACTATTCAAAGAAATTACTTTATATGCAATTCCATCATCAATGTTAACAAATGTATACCCTAAAGGGCCTATAGGTTTTTTGGATAATATTTAGAATACTACTGATTTGTAATGACTTCCATATTATTAGCATTTAGGAATGCTATAAAATCCTATTCATAAGTTGCCTTAATCTTTTTCCATTATTTAGCCCTTTCTACATGTTCTTTTCAAGTAAGATCCTTATTTATTCAAATATTGTTCCTATTCTTAATTTGCTTCATGTGTCTTTAATGTCTCTAGACATACACTCTATCTTCTAAATCATAAAACTTAACAATTACATGTTATGGCTTTTCATGTCATTCACCTAGAACCCTAAAAACTTTATGAATTTTTTGAGAAGTTATATTCATATCATCTATAAATTTTTCTATTGTATTAAATAAAGTTTCATCTATATCAACCTATATCTTTGAGATACCTATAAAATGTAAATTTTTTCTTTTGCCTTTGTTCATCTTGCTTTTTCAAATCTTCTACAATTGTAGATCTCATCTTTATCTCTATTTCTTCAAGATTAGATTCGTTTTTATTTTCTTTCACCTTAGCTTCAACTTCTAGTAATTATAAGGGATGATAATACAATAAATGTCTATGGTAATCTAGGATTCTAATTTGAGAATAATAATTTCAATCTCTAATTAGATGAAGAAAGAAAGAATATTCTTATGATGATCATCTCACACTTCCATCCTATGGCAATTGAATTATGAATCATCTACAAGTTGAAAATAAAAGAGAGTAGAGGTTAGCACTAAAATATTTAATAATAGAAACCTTTTCAAAAGAAAGCATTATCCTATCATANAGACAAATGCGAGTGTTGAAAGAAAACATCTTGAAACAAAATCATTCTCAGGGTGTGGGAGTACATGCTAGAGAAGGGAGTACATGCCAAAGAGCTATCAAATGCTAGGAATCCTTAGGAACTGCGAGTTTATAAGACCAGGAGAACAACAAAGAGCTCAAAATTATGATGATAACACACTCCGATGTAGCAGATCGAGATTGGAAAGAGTGCACGAGTTGGTGTATCTGCTCCAAGGCTGCAAACAAAAAAACAACTGATTAGTATCCAACTTTAACTTAGAAGTATGAGATAAAATTTGGAAATGCACAAGGCGAAGAATTTGAGATTTTTCCATAATATTTAAATGGTTAGAGTTGGACGAATTAGTGTTCTGGAAAAGAGCAGTGCATCTGCGCTTCCATATAAAGTAAAGAACGAGGGGCCTAATGACTTTCCAAAGAAACAGAAGGTCTGAAGAGGGGGTGGCCAAAAAGCCGAATAAGATATCCTCATGGGAAAATGTGCACAAAGGAAAAACCTTAGAAACCCATTCCCATGAAGACTGAGCGAAAGGGCAATGCCAAAAAACATGGACAAAATTTTCAGGACCTCCACAGAGAGGGCAGGTAGGGTTTGAAATCCCAAGGTATTCACGACGTTTGCCGATAGGCAGGCCTTGATGCAAGAGGCACCAAAGAAATTGCTTAATTTTTGGAAGAGTCGGAAGGCTCCAAACTCGAGAAAAGAGAGAGAGCCAAAACTGTTCAGACTCTTCTTTGTGCCATGATCGATTGCAACGGTTAACAATCGTAGAGGAATCATGCAACAATTGAAAGGGCACATGAGGTTTATAGGGTAGAAGGTTCGATCCATTAGTCCATTGAAGACCATGGAAGAGACTAGGAACCGAAGCTTCCACATGCAAATTCTGATGAATGAAGTGATAAAGTCTATCAAGGCAATGGTGCATAATTCTGGAAGCCCCATATAAGTTTTCGAACATATCCCAAGTAATCCACTGATTGGTGAGACGAAGACAGCTAAGGGAAACAACTCCCTTTTGAAACCAGATGGTGGCTACCCTGGCATTTGAGGTGGCTAGAGGAGCAGGACATAGGGGCAGCCACCAAGGGCAAATCTTAGAAAGAAGAGTAGGATTGATATGTATATTATTCCAATTCACATGAGAATGTAAGACTTGCCAAGCCTTCCAAATGCTTTTGAAAACATGTGTTCCAGGAATGATAATGTCGTGAGGAGAAAGGATCCAATTAACAGGGTGGATACCCTTCCAGATAGACCTATTCTTAGGAAATGCTTGTCGAAGCCTTAACTGAAGGAGATTCCCAATAATATTGGGGGCATCTAGGTGCTGAATCAACCACTTAGCGACAAGGGTGAGACCTTGCTTAAAGGAGTTCAAAAGGCCCAATCCGCCTTTGTTCTTAGGAAGAGTTACTATATTCCAGGCTACACGATGAAAGCCTTTTTGAGAGTCCTTAGATGACCACATGAAGTCTCGAAATAAACGTTCAAGCTTTTGATAAGAAGCATGGGAAGGGGCCCAACATGACGAGTAATAAACATGGGTAGAGGCACAAATAGACTTACAGATTAGATACCTTCCGGCAAGGGTGAGGGGTTTGGTTTTCCATTTTTCCATTTTTCTGTGAATTCGAGCAATTACTTGGTCCCAGAGCTCGGACGTTGGGCCTCTAAAGCGAAAGGGAATTCCCAAGAGCTTAATGATCTCATGATCTTCATTACGCTTCCAACTATAATTGGGCAAATGACTGTAGTTATTGGTGAAGCTATAAACAGAAGATTTTCACCAATTTATGACAGATCCCGAGAGGGAGCAATATTGCTCTACTCGAGACAAGAGACACTGCACATTATCCGCATTGTTTTGAATAAGGAAAAATGAGTCATCAGCGAAATGCATATTGAGGAGCTAATGTTGAGGAGAAGATAGAGGAACCCCAAATAAAACATTGTTTTGAATATCCAAGCTGATTTGATGATAGAGAAAATTAGCTGCTATGATGAAGAGATAAGGAGTGAGAGGGAAACCTTGCCTAACAGACCTATGAATAGAAAAGGGAGAAGTGATGCCGAAGGTAGTCGCGATTCGCGCAGTAGCATCTGAGAATAAGCATTCTACCATATGAATGAACTTAGGGCCAAATCCCAATTTACTCATGGTTTGGATAATGAAGTCCCACTTACTCCAGTTGAGCTTCGACAGGCTTGCTTTAACCTAAGCCCTGGGAAAGCCCCGGGTTATGATGGTTTTCCAGTTGAATTTTTCCAAAAGCATTGGGATCTGGTTGGTTCTGACCTCTTCCATGTTATCAAAGAGGCTATGCTTACTGGCTCTTTGGGACCAATTTTAAACCAAGGGATTATTCGTCTTCTCCCTAAAATACGAGATCCAACTTGTATCTCCAACTGGCAACCTATCACCTTACTTAATGTGGTTTACAAAATTTGGGCAAAGTGTTTGGCCTTGCGATTAAAGAAAGTCCTTGCCTTTATTATTTCCCCCCAGCAGACTGGCTTTGTTCCGGGAAGATACATATTAAATAATGTGGTGGCTGCTTGGGAAGGTCTTAAGTGGGCAATTGAATTATGAATCATCTACAAGTTGAAAATAAAAGAGAGTAGAGGTTAGCACTAAAATATTTAATAATATAAACCTTTTCAAAAGAAAGCATTATCCTATCATAAATATCTACTAGAATTATGGTTGATAGTGTAGTCTATTGACTATCTTGAGATATAATTTTTTTTATGCACGTGTCATAATTCATACAGAGAACCTAAATCAATACACAAGTTGTCAAAGTAGAAGATATAGAAGGGTTAAAAGTAAAATGTGAATATTCAAGTTGATAGCTGTGATGACAAACTAATTAATCACATTTTTAAACATGCATTGAACATTAATGCATATAATGACATAGCAATCATATACTTGATATTTAGTACTACAACTTAACTACAAGAATGCTAAGGAGCTTTATGACTAGAATGTTAATGGTGAGAATTCATAACATAGTAGAGAAAGCTTATAGTTATTACTCTTGCACATGTAAACTTCATGAATGTATCTAACACTCTAGATATCAAAATATTATAACTAATAATGAGGTGTTAGCCTAGTGGTAATAGTCTTGCATTGGAAAATAAAATCATAGATTTGATTCTAGTAGGTAATGTTGAGATATAAAGTTTTACAAAAGTTTTGTATTGGCTATACATATCTAGGAGGTACATATAGTCATCTAGTTCTAGTTTCAATAACCCCAATTCTTCTAAGTAATAAAAAAAGTATTATAAACTAGTTTAATACTAGATATTGTTCATAAGCTAGATTACTTAAGTCATGTAAATGTTGAAAATGAATTTGCAACTTCAACAAAAAATTATATCAAAAGGAACAACTAAAAGTAAAAAAGAATAGTTGTTTAGAGATGGTAGAAGGTGTGAGGTGCTAGAACCCAAGAGGTTAACTATAAGTACATCCTAACATACATAGTCAATATATACTTTGCCTCAAGTATGATTCAAACTTGCAACCTCTTGCTTAATAAAAGAATGAGTTAACCACATGAGCAATCTATCATTGGCATTTAGAGGTGGTTGGAGAAAAATGAAGTTAGAATTAAGATACCTATAATCATTAACATGTCATTATATTAATTTAAATGATATCTATGGTTGAGAAGAAATCAAGGTAAATTTTCAATGAAACAATAATGGAAACTAAAATAGAAAAAATAGAAAAATATAATAAAAACTACAATTAAGTATCACTCATTCATTTTTTTTAGAAGAAGTTAAAAATAGAATTACTGTTAT
>MNCI01003695.1:0-14310 GCA_015680685.1 Gnetum montanum
GGCGGCGGACTGCGATATCGCGTACGCGATATCGCAGGGACGGACACGATATCGCGTACGCAATATCGCGGGGGATGCGATATCGCGGCCGACGCAGACCGCGTCTCATCAATAGGCTAAGCTATACTTGAACTTGAAGGCTTAATTCAAGATCAATACATCAATGAGAAAGGTTTTCAATAGGATCTTAAATACCCTTGATTAAACAACATGAATTTTAAACATATATTGTCTCAAATTGCTGCAAAAAACCTCCACAAATTCAGATCTACTTGATGCAGAAAAAAACATAAACAAAACTCAAGAATTAAAGGGGCTTTGACGTATTCATACATTTCATCTAACAATTGCATAAAAAACATTCATGATCAAAATTGAGGCAATTACATAAAACATAAACATGTAATAAAACTAGGGACTATCATTTGGAGTGATCGTATGGTGTTTGTTTCTTAAGTCGAAGACTTGGGTTTGAGCCTGGGTGTAGCCACTTGAAGAGGTTAGGCTTTCACTCATTTACCACCCAACCTAGAACCCTACTTAATGGCATGAGCATTGTAGCTCCAAGTAATAATCCTTTTTTTATAAACATGTAATAAAACTAAAATTTAGCATCTCTTGGATGCATAAAAGGACCTGCTTCTTGAAACACTTTGTGAGAAACTAAGAAAAAGGGTTATGAAAGGCTCTTCCGCATGGGACTTTTCACCTTTTTCTTTTGTCTTTTAGCATAAACCATGCTTCCCTAAGGGTTTCTAGCATTTTTAAAAGTTGTTTTAACCTTTTTAAATACATAATGTTAAACATAAAACTTCTAACATCTACATGACTTGAAGCATGAAAAGAAAATAAGGACAAAGTTTGGGCATTACCCAAACATTATGATAGGTAAAACCCACTTGCTTAATGTATAAAATCTAGAATAACTAGATACATTGTTCTGACCACCAAACAACAATTTGATGGACCATTCTAAAGGCACTATACTATATCCACATGTGGAAGGTGAAATGCAATTGGACATGCTTTGTTGTCCATAATTTTACAAAGATTTAAGGAAGGAACAACAACCAAATTTGGGTTCCAAAATTTATTGACCATCACTAGCAAGAAGCTCATTAATTCAATCATCGCTTCAACATTTCCAACCCATATGTCCATTTGAGTTCTTGTGTCAAATACAAAGGTCACTAATTTCAAGATAAGAAGCTGATTATGTCCAAGCATGCATCTATTATCATGACTACAACTATCATAACTACTCAAGTTACACAAACCACAAGAGGCAACCCTTGGTGTAATTCCAAATGCATGGCAACATCATAATCAATAGCTAATTTGAGAAAGAAGAAGATTTAGAAGGTTGACAAAAAGGACAATCCATGTGCAGATTTGTCCAAGTTGCAAAATACTAAAGAATGGTTGGAAGATAAGTTTTTCATCTTACCCACTCCTTATACTGAAGATATAACTAATGAGAATTTTGCTAGTATTGAGATCTCTAATTATCTTGGCCTAGAGGATAACAAAGAGATCTTGAATTAACCAAGTTAGCTCGTGTTTTAGAGCCTATACTAATGCATTAACTATAGATATTCATAAGATGATAGGTGCATAAAATTATTTTCCTAACATCAAGATCCCTTATGCTTACAAATGGAAGAAAAACAGAGATTTCTAGGAAACTATGTTGAAGGTATGGTTAAAAGACATAGCAAAATCCATTTATGAAGGCATAAAATATTGGTTGGACTCAAGAAAGGTCAATATCTTGAATGAACATGAATTTGTAAGACTTGGTGTTTATCTCTATGTCAAATCCATGATCCATTATGTGGTATTTAGACAAGTGTAGGAGTAAAAGGAGGAAGAGGTAACAAAAGCCTTGAAGAAGCTCTCATTGATTGAAAGAGAAAAATAAAACAATGGAAACCAATGCTAAAAATTCAGAATTGCAAATATGAGAAGGTTGAAGAACATTTCAAGAAATTTGTAACAACAATCAATGACTATAAAGAACATATTCAACCATGATTGTCACTCTTGATTAATTAAAAGAAACAATCTCTATGGATGCCAAGGTTAATCTTTCTATATTAGCGAATAACTTTCAAGAGAAAATGAAGCACCTAAAATTGAAGAATTCTAAATTGAAGGATGAAGTTAGGACCCTTTGTAATGCAACTCAAGAGCTAGTAGCAAATTATCTTGCTTTATATACAAACATTGAAGAAGCTAAGGACTATATACATGCTACAAATGCTACTACAAATGAATTTACGCAAAAATATATTACTAAAGAGAGGGAAGTACTGGCAAAGAAATCTGAACTTGAAGCATTGAAGAAGAAGATTGATGAGTGGTGAGGTACCCCTACACTCAACCATACGAATACGAGCGTTTCACACATGATCCGGTCGAACTCCGCAGACGAACTAGTTATGATATCTAGACAATTATCCTTAGGTCGTAGTTTGCTGTCTTCCCATCTAGACTAGTGTTACCTTTGTCACGTATGGTTTAGTCCAAAGTGAGGTGTATGATGTGTTCCTATATTAATGCTACTCTTGAAGACAATGGAAGATAATATTAACTAAGCTAAGAGAGAAAGGGTGATAGAGAATCTAAGCTAGCCTAAGTGCAATGAATATCCATTCCTCAATCATCCATACACATCTTGGACTTCATGTATGACTACCACTAGGATTACCAAGCGCAGATCCTAGGTAGGCTATTGGGTTGCCAAGTAGTCACACTTAAATGCTCGTAATCAAGTTGTACTCATTCCGTGTTTAATAGGAGTTTTGAATGAGAAGAAATTAACTAAGGAAGCAGTAAATAACAATTAAATAAATAATTAAGCTAAGTGAATGCTCCAATGATGAAGTAATCTTGATCTTTATTTTCGGTTATGTACGTGTCCAAGTACGTCACACTCAAATAAGGATGCTGTACAATTACAATCACCACACTGTGGGCATACACTGGGAGAGAAGGGTTAAGAGAAGAACTACATAAAACTTAACAGTTAAACTAGGAATTGACAAAAAGCTGCCTATCGGAATTGTCTACCTCTTATTTATAGATGAGGAGACAGGCTGCGATATTGCAGTTAACTAAATGGTGACTCATCATACCCCCACAACTGGATGAAAACTCATCCTCGTGTTACAGTGAGAACAAGCTCCATTGATTACATAGTGGATAGGTACGGAATTATTGGATGGTGAAAATGGGCTTATGCCACAGTGTGGAATCAAAACAAAATTGATACGCAACACAAATAATGTTCTACAGCTACAAAATTGTTGGAACTCATGTAGTTCCTGGTGGTGGTGGCTCCTCCATAGGTGCTTTCCCCTTGTCTTGTGCTCCAAGTTTTGGGGCTTGATGGTGTTGAAGTATTGCCTAAAGTTTCTCCTCTTTGGTTTGGGGATCTTGTGCTATCCATGCTAATGTTCCAATGTTTGATGGAGTCGGCACTTCCCATGGGTAGGGTAGTTGCGGAAACATTTGATTTGCCTTGACATACCAGGCCACAAATACCCGTCATTCCTCCTCGTAGGCTCTAGCTTTGTCTCTATATTCTTGAAAATCTGCAAGTCATCGAGACAAATCTATTGCGACACCTTTCTATCCTTGGTAGCTTGCCTTCACCACCTCAAGTTCAGAATTTGCAATCTCCAATTTTTGCAATATCTTCTTACGTTTTGCAAATTCTGTTTCATATTTGATGTAGGTGGTAGCTACCTATTGCTTGAGCTTTGTTCTCGGGCATCCTACTATTAACATGGCAAGATTGGGATATCATAGGTTTGCCGACTCCATGTATTCTGTAAGATCTTGGATCTGGTTCTTAACTTCTGCCTGGTGGGCTAATGCATATGTGTCCAATATGGCCTGCCAATCAATGTGTTGAGCACTGATAGCATTGATGTGGGCCTTGGCCATATGGATCTCCTTCTTAATGATCTGTTTGTACATCCCCACCTGGTCCCAGAAGTGCTCCTTTAGCTTTTCATGTCATTTAGCCTCATTTTTCCATGTGCTTATTTCGATAGCTATCTTTTGGCAAATGGCGCATACCTCCTCCATTGAGAGGGTTCGATTCTCCCTGGCTAAATGACTCATGTCTTGGTTGACTCAAATGAATTGTTCTAACAACTAATGAAAGTGTTCCTTGAGCACATTCTTTTGTTTCTCCACAAAGGTCAATTGAAGGTTGTCGACAACAAGCTGCTTGTTTTCCTCTTGTAAGGCTTTGAGTGCCTTGGTATGTGCATGAGTTTGCACCTGTGCTATAGAGGCATCCCAAATAGCCTTCTCTTTTTCTTCTGCCACCTTCTTATTCTCCGTCAATAGTTTATTAAGTTCCTTGATTCTAAAAGTGTCTAGCTAGTTCTGAGCAACCTTTGGCCCTATATTTAGAAGGTTTAATACTTTCGAAATGGCTTGAACAGAGAAATTAACAATCACACCACAAATTTTAATCATGGTGCCTTCTTCTTTATTATGCCAAAATTGGTACGTTTTCCCTAAGTACCAAGCACTGCTTTCAGAGAGGGTAGGCCATAAGGAAGACCCTTTGAGGTGGTCCCTAACAGCCTCAGGAGCAAATTCTGTGAAAGATTCAAAATTTAATTCCACAATCACCGCAGTGAATGTTGGCCTTTTGTGGATAGCCTGAACACAATCCTGGGGCAACGTGAGATGTTGTCCCTATTTAGGTGCTGTAGTAGCTCCTTCTTTTGCCTAGCCTGACTATATAGTAACAAGGTCTTCTTGGTGGATACTAAATGATTATTCCTCTTGCTCTGCATGTTGTTCGATAGGAACTTGTCCTTCACCTCTCCTAGGTTGTTTGATCACACCTTGAGCAGGACCTTCTTGTTGTTCACGTTTCGGGGCCATCTGCAATCACACGGGGCCAATTGTTAGTAAGGCTGTTACCAAAGTTAGGTTATACCTTACTACTTACCTTAATAGGTTTACTTTATTTCTGTGTGATGTTAATTATTGGAAGAACATGTCCCTGAAAGATTATAATGTTGAGTCCTTTTTGCTTAGGTGGTTTTCAAATTTAATTTTCTGGTATAGCTAAGGGGATGAAATTGTTTTTGACACATTTTATTCTTAATTTTACAACTAATTACCCTTAAAGATGTCCTTTGAGTGATGATGAATTTCAAAAAATTTATGTGCTATTTGGCGTGTGCCCCTCTCCCACGAGTAAGTTGAACACTCTGGGTTCAAGCAGGTTCAGATGGAATTAAAATCGGAATACCAGTGAGCTAGATATAGGTAGAAAAACAAGGGTCTTACAATCACAAGTCATAGAGAAAAATTCGAAAAAATCCCCTGCGTGAATTATGGAAAATAATGTTAAGTGTTGCAGGGGGTTGCCAATTTATAGGTGGACGAGACGTGCTACTGAATTTTGAAGGTTTTTTCTTGAATCAAGAATGGAAATTAAGGACATGTGGGCACATGTTAAAGGGTCTAGGGTAATTTAGGTAGTTTTGAAGGCACGAATAATGATATGTGGGTGGAATTGAGCAATAAGGCCTCATGTGGTAAGTGAGAGAAAAAGGCCATGTAATGCTGCATAGGAATGTCGAAATTCAGAGGGAAAGTAGTAGGGAAAGAATGTCATGAAAAATAGGCTGAGAGTAAGAAATGGTGTGTGTGAGCTGTGTCATAAGTGAAAATTACAAAAGATTACACAAGTGGGTCCTCCCCAAAGTAGGTTCCAACCTATAATGCCCTTGTGTAACCACACTTAAAAGTGTTCGTGGGCATTAGAAGGATTAAATGTAATCCGCACTGGTTCCACAAAACACACGCATGTAAATATCACCGAAATGAGGTAAGAATTCTATGCTATACAAGCAAAAATTATAGGAACAGTGAGATGAGATGGGATATAGAAGGGATCAATCTCTATGTGTGAGGTAGCTGAGCTAGGTCATAGCAAATCCTGTGTGAAAAGCATGATTAACGTGTCATTAACCCATCATTCCAAGATCAGGACCAAGTCCATTCCTCTAATCAGTGACACCACATTGTTTCATCCCATGATGAGCAACTATGAGAGTACCAAAACAACAAGGCATATGATCACTTGGCATTTTATTCAAAAGAGGAGTGATTGTTGCTTTGTAACACTTCTTTTTTTTTTCTTTTTTTTCTCTTCTTTCTTTTTTTTCCTTACTGAATCTAGAGAAGCCACCAACCTTCAGGCATGGGTGCATGTCTTTCCAGTGGAACCCCCTAGAATAGCATTGGATTTTTAAGTGCCTTTTGATCACTCTTACTCCCATTTTGTGTTAGATCTACAAGGATCTTAGTACAACCACGCTGCATGATAACTCTCACAAGCGTCACCAAAGAGAATCCGCAAGCTCCCTTGATGTCACACCATAATCATTCCCACTTGGCCCATCCTTATTCATTTTGGGTACAATGAACACAAAATTAATTTTAAGTTTTAAGAATGTCAAGAATATCATTGTACCCTCGAACAGAACCTCTTATTTGTAATGGGCTCATTGTCCAAATAATTAATCGTTCGAGACTCGATAACATAGAACACACCTCAACCAACGAGCCACATGAGTGTTTTATTCATAGATGAGATTACTTATAAAAATGTAAAAAGACAAAAAAATAAAAAGATAAAACAAGAAATTAAAAAATGAAAAACTAGAAAACAAAAAGTTGTAAGATCAAAGAAAATGAAAAATAGTTATTAATCCTGCTTGTTATTAGAATGGGAGGTATCCCCCATAACTAAACATTTGAGCATGGCGAGGATTAATAGTTGAAAGATGAGGATCCTTGCATGTTGGAAATATTGGAACTTGGTTATACTTACCCCATTGGGGTTCACACACTTGATTATGGTAAGCATAGTAGGGTAATTTGTAAGATGTGGTTCTTGGATAAAGAGTTGACCCACTATGATGTTTGTGACCATAAGATGGTCTGCAAGGATCAAGGTGTTGCCCTCCATGGTTGTATTCATTGGGCCATATGGTTGTTGGAGTGTTAATTAGTAGTCCTGATGAAGTAACATGAGGCGTTGGGTTCGAAGATAAGGATGCACCACAGGGTTGGACTTGTGCGGAGTTAGAGGATGCAGTGGCCTTGGAATTGTGTTGTCCCTTCCTAGGGTCATTTCTAAAGAAGGGACACCTTTGATGTTGCTAACGTCTCTCATTGCTGTTGGAAATAGTAGCACAAGTAATGTTCAGGGGTTATTGTTGTGGTGTAGACACCTTAGGAGCAGTTGGCAACAATGTAGAAGGAGGAAAAAGATGAGAATGTTGAAAATTAGGAGAAGTGTAAGGTGCACAAGGTAGTGGTTGTGTTGAGGACATGGGCTGATAGTATTAAGGAGAATAATAATGTGACAAGGTAGAGTATGTTGACCTAGCTAGGGAAATAGGATGTTGAACTAGATAAGCATTTGGATTCGGATGATATGAAGGGTGTCTCCAGTTTAGGGGTGGCTTCCCCCACGACTGGGATTGTTGCCATTGTGATCAAACAAAGTATCTTTGTATGAATTCTAGGTGCAATGTGTTTTCCCAATGCTCATATAAATGTAACAAAATTGGGCATTGACCCTTGGGATGATCGTACAGGCAAATGTTGCATTCATACGTGTGATTAGTAGTTGAGCTCTTATTTTTCTTATTCCTTCTTTTCGATTGTCTACTGATACTTTGTCCTACTTCTTGGGTTGTCAAAACTCTATCTCCAATGATATCAATAAATTCTCCACACTTTTTATGTGTCAATTCCAACATCTTATTGATCTTTCCTCGACTTCTTCTAGTGATTGTTGTGTTGGCAAAATGATTTTTCCTCCTTGAGATTGGTTGATTTCTCCTTTTTGTGATTATGGACCTTTGTTAAGTTGAGATTTTGGTCCCGTTGGTGTTTTTCAACACTCTCTGATCTAGCCATTTCTCCTTCTTCTTTTGCTACCTACTTAATAAGTTCTTAGACTTGATGGGTTCATAGTTCGTATAGTTGACCTTGGGCATACATCCCTAGGGTCTCTCTTGTCTCATTACATAGCTCGTCAATAATATGGTACATTAGCCTTTCCTCGGAGAACTCATGGCCTAGACAGTTGTTTAACAGTGCATAATATCTTTCTAAGGCCATGTCCAAGGGTTCATGTTGTGCTTGTTTCCACTCTTGGATTTGTTTCCTCAAGGCCGACACTCTTGTGTAGGTTTGATATCTTTCGTTAAAAAGTTCTACCATTGTTGACCAATGTCGTATTGAATTTGGTTTTAACAATCTATACCATACTTTTGCTTGGCCAATGAGTGTCATAGGAAAGAGCTTGAGTTTTTTCCAACCGTTATCAATGTTGTTCCATGTACAGGCATCATAGAAGGCTTGTAAATGGTGATGCGGATCTAAGTCATAGCCTCTTGAAAAATTAGGGAAGTTGTTTTAATCGAGCCTCGGTAGACAGCTCGCTTTATGATGCCCATGTGAAATTCGAACAGCCTCTTGTATTTGTGTTAGGCTTGTAGTGGCCAGTAGGGGTTCATCGTCATCGGGTAAGTTATGCTTTTTGGTGTTGGGACGATGTTACTTTTGTTTATGTTTATAAGAAACCCCTACCTTGGGTTGCGTACTCCAATCTTCATTGTCATATAGTTCGTTGGTTCTCCAATGAATTTCCCCACTAGATGTGGCATTGTTATAGTCTTGTAGGAGAGGCATGATTGATTGTGTGTGAATTTGTATGTGACTTTCCATAATTATTTCTTTTTAAAAGATATATTGTTAATTCCTATACAGTGACCTTGTATGATATAACTAATCTAGATAACTAGCACCGTCCCCGGTAATGGCACCAATGATGAGTGGTGAGGTACCCCTACACTCAACCATACGAATACGAGCGTTTCACGCACGATCCGGTCGAACTCTGCAGACGGACTAGTTGTGATATCTAGACAGTTATCCTTAGGTCGCAGTTCGCTATCTTTCCATCTGGACTAGTGTTAACTTTGTCACGTATGGTTTAGTCCAGAGTGAGGTGTATGATGTGTTCCTATATTAATGCTAATCCTGAAGACAATGGAAGACAATATTAACTAAGCTAAGAGAGAAAGGGTGAGAGAGAATCTAAGCTAGCCTAAGTGCAATGATTATCCATTCCTCAATCATCCATACACATCTTGGACTTCGTGTATGACTACCACTGGGATTACCAAGCGCAGATCCTAGGTACGCTACTGGGTTTCCAAGTAGTCACACTTAAATGCTCGTAATCAAGTCATACTCATTCCGTGTTTAACAGGAGTTTAAGGTGAGAAGAGATTAACTAAGGAAGCAATAAATAAAAATTAAATAAATAATTAAGCTAAGTGAATGCTGCAATGATAAAGTAATCTTGATCTTTATTTTTGATCATGTGCATGTCCAAGTATGTCACACTCGAATAAGGATGTCGTACAATTACAATCACCACACTGCGGGCATACATTGGGAGAGAAGGGTTAAGAGAAGAACTGCATAAAACTTAACACTTAAACTGAGAATTAACAAAAAGCTACCTATCAGAACTATCTACCTCTTATTTATAGATGAGGAGATAGGCTGCGATATCACGTACGCGATATCGCGATTAACTAAATGGTGACTCATCAAAGATTTAAACACTGAAGCGTCAAATGTTTAAGAAACAACCAGTACTTCAAATCACTAAACTAGAAACACACCAACATTTTGATTTCTAAAGTGCTTCATGGTATTTACAAAAATCCCCTTTCATGTCCAAGTCCTACATCACCATCTTCAATTATGGTAGATCCTCCAACAACAACTAAAGTACCACCATCACCACCACAACAGCAAGTTCAAGCTCCTTCTACCAATTCTCTTTTTGTTGAGATGGATGCAACCCTCGTAGTTCCTAAGATTGGTACTCCTATATGTAATACATTTTAAAAAATAGTAATAAAGAACATGTTCACTAATTCCATAAACATTTATGTTTCTTGCTTGTCATTTTATTTATGAATTCATGAGTGAAGGAGAGTTTCCTATACATGTATATGGTTCTTTGTGACTAGCCACCACAAGGCTAATTATACACTTGTAATCATTAATACATTCATTGATTTCTTGACTAAATGATAAATGAAGTTACGAAATTAATGCTTGAAGGGAAGTATTGAACTTCAAGTAAGTTAATTATGAACAATCATAAATTTCATATCAATAATAAACGATTATGATTCATAAAGCCAAAAACATTGTAACCGTTCAACATAAAAAATATAATGAAAAAAGGTTACGATAGAGAAATATGTGTGTGTATGAGAAAAAAACATGATGGAACAAAAGAATAAGAAAAAAAAATTATGTTAGCATAGATACTAATAGTTCATGCAAGTTAACACCTTAAGATCATCATAGACTCTAAGGTTGAAGATGATATTGAGAGTATCATTTTCCAAAGAAGTAAAGGCACCAAGTTAATTCAAAAGAGTCAAGATCCATTTTCTTAGATAAGAAGAAAAGGTCCACCTAAAGTGCCAATCATAAGCCTAATCCAGTTTAATCAGTCGAAAGGTTACATTGTTGAGAAGGAAGCTACAAAAAATAATAGCAAGGTCATATGAAAAGTATGAAATGCCTTGGCTAAGGAAGATTTAAGTCTTCTACATAAGACCAACAATTATTAACTATGTTTTGTAACACATTTTAAGTGTGTTTACTTATCAAAAGATTCATATCCATAATTCAATTCCTTATGAATAAGCCATTCATAAAATCAATTAGTTAAGTTTGTTGACATAAGCTACCTAAGCAGTTAGAATTTTCAGTGTGATTCTAGGATGTCATTGCGATGGGGTACCAAGGGCTTCTTAATTGGCTACTTTGGCATGATTATAATCTGGCCCAATGGATTACCCTCATGAATAATAAGTACTAGCAATGGGAGGCCTCTACATGTGATTCACATGTCTAGCAAGCCTTATCCTTGCATGCGCAGGAGATTATGATAGCGGGGCTTTTGAAAGTGCCACCAAAGTAATTGTTCAGAAATAAATACCTTGTGGTAAGGGGGTGGCAGCAATTATGGAAGGGCTAGCTCCCCGAAAAGATTAAAACAT
Organism: Gnetum montanum; assembly: GCA_015680685.1. Taxonomy (NCBI): domain Eukaryota; kingdom Viridiplantae; phylum Streptophyta; class Gnetopsida; order Gnetales; family Gnetaceae; genus Gnetum; species Gnetum montanum. Next base: position 11,154 of record MNCI01003695.1, read on the forward strand.
TCATATGGCTTGTCAGCCTTTCCACTATCCCCATGTGGCATGGATTACGATGGTGGGGGATTAATATTAATGTCACGTGTCCCCTCTACATGGTAGGGGAGGAAACTATTTCTTACTTTATTTGGCAATGTTTGTTTTCGAGGAGGATGTGACAAGCTACGAATTTGCATTTGGAGATTCAATTTGACAAGAATTCTCAGGCTACTACAATCTTGTGGGTGCTTTGGCAAACATAGAATTCCTGAGTTTTCAAGGAAGTGTTGTTGCCATCACAAGCATAGGTTGTGACAATTCAAGTAAGGCTTTGGAGGGAAGCACATTTGGCTATGGGGTTGACTTCCACTTACGAACCCTCCTACAAGGAGTACCATGAGAACCTAGTCCCTTGGAATATAGTTTCAAAAGTTGGGTGGGCTGACATGTTGGTTTTGCTATGAGGGGACCCCAACCTTGAAGATGAACCCTTCTATATGAACTAGTAGGGGGATATCACATTGTTTAGGGGGGTGCACATTGACCTCATGAAGGAGGCCATTGCGCATTACCTACCTATGCTGGCAAAGGGGGAGGAGTTGTCACTTTAGGGGAGGGGATTGCAATACATGCAGGATTTCTTTGAGGGGCCTATGCCTAAGACCAAGAGTTGTCAAGTCCTGAAGTCGACACTTAATCCTCTCTAGCAAGATGTGACTATTCTAGTTGATAGATTTTTCGTGCACTTCGACAACACCTAAAAGTTGTTGGGAGTGCACTTCAGTCTTATGCATAGCCTCTGCAAGGGGTATAAAGTTAACCTGCCTTATTTTTTCTTGGTTGTCCTACGCTAGCAAAAAAGGGGTACCCACTCGAGTCTTATTTTTGCTCTATGGCAGGCGACGTAGGGGGAGGCTTGGTTGGAGTTGTGGACATCTTCAGTTCTGGCAATTTATGACTATCGAAGGTCGCGTTGTGCTTCACCTATAGTGGTGGACCTCAAGTAAATTTGGAGGACTCTAATGAGGGGCTAGGGGTTTGTAGGCTGAGGGGGTTTCAATGGGTGATTTGGGGGGGCCATCTCAACCCCTGAAATAGAGGGGGGATAAGCTAGTTGCTGTGGGATCTAGAGAAGAAGCATGGGGGGGGAGGTGGGGATTGGCCCTCCCCTATCACAGAGGAAGTGACAAAGGTAGTGGTGTAAGCTCAAGAGGAGAAGCGTGCCCTTTGGGATGCAAAGTGGCACCAAAGGAAAGTGGAGTTTCAAAGGCAGCTAGAACAAATATAGCATTGGCATGCAAAAAAATCAAAGGAGAAATAGATTCACTAGGACCTAGCGAAGGTGGCAGCGTTACATGCGCTTAAGGCTGAGCTCAGACAAAGAATTAGGGAGTAGATCCAAGAAGAGGTGCACCTATAGGAGGCACAAATAAGGAAAGATCGAGAACACAAGAAACAGAAAGAGCGGGAACTAGCCCAAATTCAGTAACAACTAGATTAGGTGCATGAAAATAGCAAAAGGGCCTAGCTAAGGGAGGGACAATGCCCCTATGTGATAGTGAATACTGGCCACAACACGCCCTGGGGATCCTTAAGGAAACACATCAAATGAAGGGGGAAGGAGCTCCATCTAGGTAGCAAAGGGGATGAGGCAAAATACGTAAGGAAAGCCGAAGCTTTCAAGGATTTCTAGCAAGCGATGACTTTTGTTGATACAAAATGACACAGGACTATTCTGGATGTCATTCATGGCCAAGGATAGATATTCTATTGTTGTACTCGATTACCATACAATATATAGGTGGTGTTTTGGGGTTTGGAGTTTGTTGGTTCCTAGAGGTCTTGTCCTTTGTCTTTTTGAGTTGGAATTTTGAAGGATGGGTTGGTGTTGGGGGACCAATTTTGTGTTTTGCTACAGGTAGTTGGCAGGGGGCACTTTTGGTACTCCTGCTTGTCACATCCCCATTCCCAAATGATGTTGCTGCCTAATGAAGATGGTGTCTCTTGATAACAAGTGTTATTGTTATCTTAACAAGACCTGAAAAGGTAGTTGTGATTAATACCCAAAAGGGTGCATTGTAATAATAGATGTGTCTCTTAAGGTAACCTTTGGAGGTTTGACCTAAGGTATTTATATCTAGGGTTAGAGGTCGTGCCAAGCATGGAGTGGTAGAGCCAATACAGGCAAGTCATGAGAAGTCAGGTGAAATGGGATAGGAAGCGGACTGGCCATCCCTTCTAGCCAGGTTATAAGCCTAACTGTGGTGGCAATGCTATATTGCCTCTAAGTGATAGATGCCAAAGGAAGAAAATCCAAGAAATATTCTTGAAGCACGATCCAGATACACTATTCCATATCAATAAAACATTCTTTTCTCACTCGCTCTCTCTCTCTCTCTCTACATTTTTTCTATTATCCCATTTATACATAATGTCGAATATCGCTTATATTTTGCATTTGGTATATTTTCTTTGTACGCATAATATCTCATATATCATATATTTGATCTTTACCATGACATCCGAGGATGGGATGTCACAATTGGTATCACATGAAACCACGGCCCATGGGTTAACTACAACATGAGCCTGATGATAAACCTAGAAGCCACAATACAAGGAAAGCCATTGATCATCACTTGATGCAACATATGTCTATGATGTAAGTCAGAAAATACCTTTTCATTGATTTCACAAACAATGGATCAGACATCTAGATCCCAACAACCACCAAAATTATTTCATGGATATCATTAACCGACGAAGATTTGATTACACCTCATCAAGATTCATCAATTACAAAAGATGTTGGTAAGACAATGATAGATCGATCCAAGTAACTCTTACCCTTCTTAATACTATAATTATTAATTGATTAAGGTCATTGTTAAATTTCTTTCAAGAAAGTTAGTAACCATGACTTGAATTGATCTTGTTTTGTTGAAATTCACTATCCAAGTAATCTAGAAGATTCTAAGTTACCATCTGTCAACCTAGAAATGTCAATTCAACAAAATAAGCTAACTTGGTCCTTTTAATTACTGAAAAAATCAACTTTATTTTTGAACCCTAAAAATATGTCCAATGCATAGTACTCATCAAGATGATTCCAATAGTACAAATTTTGTCTCAATTGGACTTACGGTATGGGAGACATTGATATTTAAAGTTTCTCATTATACAT
>MNCI01003697.1:2656-42470 GCA_015680685.1 Gnetum montanum
AGCATCTGTTCCCACTTGCCGTACACACCCTGAACTGTGCAACTATGGCTACCAAACGCTAATCATTACTGGGATTACCACACGTAACGCATGTGCTCGAAGCGGTCATGCTGAGGCACTTAACTAACCTAAGTGTGACAAGCAGCCGATTCCTTGACTAGCCGTACACATCTGTAGATGCTCGTAATCAAGTCGTACTTGTCCCACGTTCTAGGAGGAAAGGGTGAGAGAATCTAATCGCGATGAGTAGCCGATTCCTTGGCTAGCCGTACACGTTCGTCAATCCTCGTAACCAAGTTGTACTCATGCCACGTTACTAGGAAAGAAGTAAATAACATTAATTAAACCTATCCATGCACTGCAAGGTTTATCCACAAAGCTCGTCTTTATTGCCGTACACAACTTGCGTTCAGGTACAAATCTGCTCGAATAAAGAACCGTTTACTTGGGGGACTCCTACTACGGGCACATGGGTGATCAATCCACCAGAGCTTCACTACTTTACACTTATTATTACAAATGAGGGGAGTGTCACCTCTTATTTATAGATTTGGTGGTGGACCGCGATATCGCGTACGCAATATCGCAGGTAACGACGCGATATCGCGTATGCAATATCGCGGCCTATGCAATTCGTGTCTCATCAATGGCCAAGTTAACATAACGAAGGTTAGCTAACTCCATGTATTATTTCAAATCTTATATCTATAGGTCTTTTTTTTTTATCTCCACTTGGTGGACATGAGCATAACTATCCAAGATGGGTTGTTAGTCTAGATTCTATGTTGATATGGAATTGATCTAGGCTTTCACCATCTAGATTTCCTTTTCATTAATTTGTTTGTGCATGTCCACTTGATCACATAAGTGTTCCTTGAGCCTCTCATACTTCTAACTTCATTCTTCCATGCACTAATTTTAATAGCAGATTTTTATCTAATCATGCATACCTCCTCCATTGAGAAGGTTCTATTTTCTCTTGCTAAGTGGCTCATATCCTAGTTGATCCTCATCAGTTGTTCTCTCAACTAATGGATGCTCTTCTCTAGGATGTTTTTCTTCTTATCAACATTAGTTAACCTAGTGTTGTCTATAGTGAGTTGTTTATTTATCTCTTGTGCTATGGTGAGTGCCTTAGCATGTGTATATGTCTATGCTTCCGCTACTAAGGCATTCCACATTTCTTTCTTCTTCTCATTCTCCATGTGCTTATATTGCCCCATTAGGTGATTGATTTTCTATGTTCTAAGCTACTCTAGCTAATCAGGTGCAACATATTAAGTAGGATCTTTGTCTTCAGCACTTAGGATTGTGAGCTCTTCCTATAATATGAGAATTTCATTCTCTGCATTCTATACCCTAGTTTCTACCATGACCAACTGCTCATTGGTTGCTATTAACTCTGATTACACTGCAATGACATCACCTAGGATGTCGAAAAGAGTTTTCATGACTTGCCCAATGATTAGTAGGAGTCATTGAGGTACCAGCTAGCATTTGAGCATCCTACCTCTAATTAGATCCACTAGTGGTACAATAGATATATTAAATGACTCTTTGATATGATTTGTAATCACTTCTACTACTCTTGCTACACCTTGGTGTTGCACAACCACAACTATGGCTCCTTCTCCAGTTTCAAGCACCACTTGGAATAATGCAGTGTTCCTAGAAATCTATTGTGACCATTGGGCCTCTCCTCCTAATGACAATTATATTTGTCGACTGATAGGATATATGTAAACTACAGGCTAAATAGCACTGTCAATAACTCTATCAAGGTTGGCCTCCTCATGTGTTCCCTAAGTATTAGTCTCTATGATTCTTTGAAGATGACTTAAGGATGGCTTGTAATTCTATGGTAGTGGTGGTGGAACTTGCTTTTACTATTGTTCTTCTTGTTGTTGTTGCTCTTGCTACTACTACTACTCTTGCTACTAACCACTGGGTCCTACTTATAGTTGTTGCATAGTAGTTTATGTGGTTTCCCCAACATCTATTTTTTCTTCCACCTAATCTTTTTTTTGTGGTGCTAGCTTGAGCATTTCAGCATATAAATCATTCTAAGCCTTCTTGAGAATGTCAATGTTGTACCCTAGGATTCTACAAAATTTGCATAGCATCTTGATGATGCAAGGGAATGGAAGTGTTAGCTTTCTTGACTTCTTTTCTTCAAACCATCTTTGGATCTCAATAAAGTAGAGTTGTACAAGGTTTGCCTTATACTTTTTCATTAGGATTGCACTTCCTCTAGCTACATACATGGATATTCTATTTAATCTTTTGTGGGAAACAAGTGGTATGTGCTAGTTTTGAAATAAATTCTCTTTTGAAGAGTTAATTCATTATACTCCTTGTCTCTTTTTCCAGATGTCCTTCTCAATTATAGTTCTCTAGTATCTATATTTAATCTAGTGGATAGATTTGCTACTCTTACCCCTTCATTGGTCATGTCAAGGACTTCAGCTATTTTCTTAACTAAATAGAAAACTAATACTCCCTCAATGTTGACTATTGTATCTTCTTCTTTTCTATGCCATAGTTGATAGGTCTCCCCTAAATACCATTTACCATTGTTTGTAAGTATAGGCCATACCGATGATTCTTAGAGTTGCATCTTCATCACTTCTAGAAAAAATTCTACAAATGGGCCAAAGCTCATTTCCACAATTACTGTAGTTAGGATTGATTTCTATAAGATGACTTGGAGGTAGTCTGGTGACATTGTTAGGCACTGTCCTTATGCTTGTGGCTCTTCTACCTCTTCCTGGGCTGAATGTCCTATAGCAGGAGTTTCCTAATGAATGCTAAAAGAATGAGCCTCTTGCACTACATGTTTTTCTTGTGGACCTTGTTCTCACCTTCATGGTCATGGTCAAAGCTAGAAGAAGAAGAAGATAACAAAGGGAAAGAGGAAGGAGGACTAGCACCACCATAATACCTACTATTTCCTCTTCAGTAACCGTGACCATGATCACTATCATACTTCTTGCTAGCATCCCTATCTTGGCTTGCCCCTCCAGATCCTGCATTTTTATTGGATCCCTTATTACCACAATTAGTATTGTAAATTTTGGAGTGCAGATTCTAGTTTTGACCTTCATCATTAAAGTTAAAGAGAGGAGCATCATTAAGTGGAAGATCCCCACTAGCTTGTTGGTACAACGGGAACAGAGAATCGTTAAGTCCTTTTCCCTTCAAAACTTCAGAGCGTTGCTCTAACTACCAATCTCGCAAGCATTGTGCTTTGGTGGGCTGATAATCCTTGGTGTTGAAATCTTCCATGATATATTCCCCATGGAAGTCTTGAAGACCACATCATATAAGCATTTGATAAAGCATTGCAGAAGTAGCACGATCGGGTAGCAACACAATATTGCCTTCCATGTCATGCCACTGCAGATGTTCATCCTAGTGTAAGATGAAGGTAAAGTTCAACACATACTCATCAAGATGAGTATATGTAATTTGGTACTATTGAGGCTTTGATGGAGGTTATTAGGCTTGGGTGGAGAAGCTCTCTTGTGAGAAGAACACATTGTCGATTAGTGAAACAAAAATCATAATGTGCTTTAAGAATTTGATATAGTAATTGTAACACTAGATATGACTCTTAGGTTCATTCCAATGATTTAAATATTTTCACTAGATCCTAGATAGCACATAAAACAACAAAAAGGTCCCTATAAATGATGTCAATGATGAGTAGTGAGGTGCCCCTATGCCCAACCATACAAATCACTAAGGCATTACGTGCGATCTGGTTGAATTCTGTGGACCTATAGTTATCTCATATACTAGTTCCCCTAGGAAGTGAAATGACATTGAGAATGTTTGTTGTCTTCCCAACTACACTTGTGAGGATCAAGGGTATGGTTTAAGTGTAATTGAGGTATATGAATTTTTATCATTTTATGTTTTATGGATGTAATCACCTACAATAAGAATAAGGGTAGAGTAGATTGAAACTAATGTCTATTGCCTAGCTAGCCTAACACAAGTAACTACCCCACTTTCTTGGACACATCCTAAACACATATAGCACGGCTGGGCTACCAAATGTTAAACATTGCTAGGTTACCAAGTACTATATGAATGCTCGAAGTGGTCGTGCTCGTGTTCATTAACTACTGGAATTAAATTTCTTAATTAAATGCATTAAAGTAAAGAACAAGAAAGTAGAATGCATTAAAGAAAATATTAAGCTATTCTTAGTGTTGCAAAAATTGTCAAAAGAGTTCATTTTATTCTCATCACACTACTATGCTCAGGTACATCAGTGCTCAAACAAGAACCATACACACTTTGGACTTCTTCTATGGGCACTTAGAAAATATTCTAACTCTAGGGAGAAGAAACAATAAGAGATTCAATACCTTGCTTGAAAACTAAAATTTGACTAATGAACTACTTGTGAAAACTGGAGCCCATGCATGGTATTTATAGACTCAGGGTATATACCTTGATGTTGGACATTCGACGATGGATCCAAATATGCAACATTGTGGCCCCAATGTTGCGTACCGATACAAAATGGTGATTCATCATACCCCCATGACTAAATGAAAACTCGTCCTCAAGTGAAGAAGAGGAGGAACAAGTTCTTTAGAACACAACATATTGGGTAGGTATGGAATTATTAACTAACATGACAAACTAATTCAGATGAAATAGACATAGAGAATCTTAGTGTCCAAGTGTACAAAATTACAATTTTTACAATAGTGAATGTTCATGAGAAGAGGAATGAACACCTTGGAGAATATCAACATCCAACACCTCTTGGAAGCAAGAAAATGTGAGAGAGAGAAGAGATTCTTCAATCATGAACGATCCTTATTGTGTGATACTACTACATCATCCTTGCTGAAGATAGTCCCACTTCCAGTCCATGCTTCCCACTGTAATCATAATAGGATCATGATTTGGTATGTACTGTGTAATGCATAATTGTTAAATGCCTTGCCTCATTGATGGTTACACTTGGCTAAGTTGTGATTGTGCTGGTTTCATTTCTTTGATAGTGTTAGCAGAAAAGCTAACAAATAGGGTTAATTAAATTAAGTGGTCCATTAAATTTGAAAAAGTTCAATACAAGGAAATATTTGAAGAGGGTATAAGAATTCACAATAATGAAAAGAAGAATTCACCAAAAATTATTGTGAATATGTGTACAATTGGATGTCATTGATGGGTAAATACAAAGCATTTGATTGTAAAAATGTCTAAGGGTAAACAATTTAACTAACTCAACCAAAAGATATGCAAGTGGGTCCTTCCCAAAGTAGGCATAAGCCTTTTATGCCCTTGCATATTTTTAAACCAAAGAGTTAATGGACTCTGTGGATGATTAATGGTTATAGAAGGTTAAGTACAAAAACCCAAGAGTAACTAACTAATAATTCTAACACATCAAACTAGGACATTGAACCAAAACATGAAACCGATAGTGAGGTGGAACATGAAGAGCATAGATGGATAAGATAGAAAGTGGAATGGAGTTCTTGATTATGGTCACATGAAGTCCCTTATGAATTTAAATGACTTGATAGGATCCATCTTTAGTCTAGACCAAAACCAACCACTTGCAATGACTTCACATAGACATTTAAAGATTAATCTATCCCCTAATACAAAAGAGTGCTTCCACAAAACAACCACCATTCCAAATTAGAGAAGAACTAGAAAGTGAGGAAGAGCTTTAGTTAGAGGAGAAAAGTCCCATAACTAGTGCTTATAGCCCATTTATTCTATCTATGGAATGTTCTTTGAATTCCCATTGTTTTTTTTATATAGAAACCACACCACGCAAAGACACATGCATATATTTTATCCAAGGGGTATGCTTTGAATCCTCATTTTTTTTCTTGATGAGGACCACAACATGCAAGGACTTATTCAACTTCCTTTATTGATTAGCATAGAATGGTAAGAAATTCATGGAAACACACATGCATCAAAGAAAACAGAAAAGTACAAAGAATACTGAATCTCCTTGAAGCCACATCTTTTTCAAACTTTTGAATCCTTCCCAATTCTGGAAACTACCAAAGTCACAAATTTATTAAAGTTGATTAATGAAAAAGGGACTACACGTTTCCAAAATAAGGAAAACCATAGAGTGTGTGGATGGGTGGATGTTATAGACTCACTGCATATTACATGAAAAAGAAACCATGTCCTAATTATTTGTAACAAAATTCAAAGTTAGAAACCAAACACCAACAATCAAATAACAAAAATAGTACATACCACCATCAAGTAATGCATTATCAATGTACCTAGCACTTATTAACACAAAGTTAGAAAATCATGTCAAATAAAAAAGAATATAGAAGAAAGTATAAATTATTTAAGAAATATCAAATGTACTACTAATTGTGTAAAATAAAAAATTATAAAATACTAATAACATAAAACTAAAAAGATGTAAAACAAAGAACATGTAAAACAAAAAGTTGTAAAATGAAAAATGTGTAAAACAAAAAAGTTGAAAAACTGAGGAGTTGCTTGATGGTTTGCATGGGTGGCCATCTTGCCCATGACTAAGTTGAAAGGAGGAGATCCAAAATATGGAGCATGGTTGTCGATTTGATGAGGTTGTTGTTGTGTTAGCTAGCTTATGTTCATGGAAAGGTTTAATTTGTTTAATGTTGACTAGCTATTTCTTGTTTGGGCTCTCAGGTTTATAGATCATCATGACCCTTGAAGAAAAAGTTTCATAAATGATATAAGGTCCTTTTCACAAAATCTAGAACTTAGGTCATTAAGGTACATGTGTGGGGTTCTAGTAGAGAACCTTATCTCCTAGTTAAAATTTAACTTTTCTAATTTTTAAGTCATGACACTTTTTGTTATAAGCCTTGTATAACTTATTAGATGATAAGGCCTTGTTCTTTTTGGGCTAGAATTAAGTTAAGGTCAAGGTCACAAGCCATTGAAAGTATACAGAGTTCAAATTGAATAGGAAGTATTGGTAGTTTTCCGTACACAAGCTCATATGGAGAGTAGCCTATAGGAAGTTTCCAAGTTGAGCAGTAGGCCCAAAGGGCATCGTTGAGTTTTGTGCTCCAGTCCTTCCTATACTTGCTAATAGTTCTTGTCAGTATTCTTTTGATTTCCCTATTTGTAACCTCAGCTTGACCATTATCTTGGAGATGGTAAGGTGTTGTGAGTTTATGTTCAACCCCAAGCATTGCATAAGCTTCTAAAAAGTAGTGCTTGTAAAATGAGTTCCATTTTTAGAAATTAATGCACATGGTAGACAAAACCTATTTATAATGTTTTGTTATACAAACTGAGTAGTAGTAGAAGATGTATAGTCAATGATGGTTGCTACTTCTTCCCATTTCATACAATAGTCAATAGTGAATATGATGTATGCCTTTTCATTTGACATGGGTGTGATGGGACCCATGAAATCAATGCCCCAAATGTTGAATGGTTCGAATGGTTGAATCCATTGTTGAGGTCCCTCCATTTGAGTAGTCATTCCACCATCCTATTGGCATTGTTCACAAGAGTGGATGAAATGGTGAGCATCCTTGAAGAGTGTTGGCCAATAGTACCCTGCCATCAAGATTTTAATGGTCATGCATCTTCTAGCATAGTGTCCTCCACAAGGACCTTCATGAGTGTCTTGGAGCACATGTAGTTGCTTAGCATCATGGACACACCATCAAACCAAGCCATTGATGCACACCTTATAGAGGTATCCATTGATCTCCATGAAGTGCTTTACCTGGTGAAGAAACTGTTGTTTCCTTCAATGGTCCAACCCTTGTGGCATCTCCTAAGTGAGAATATGGGTAAGAATGTTATCATAACATTTTGGATTATTGGCCATTTATTTAGTTATTGCTCCAGTAAAGAGGAGTTCATTAGGAAATGTATTAGATAATGGGCTTTCCTCCTCTTTTTCATCCCGTCACAATAGAGACAAGTGATCAGCAACCACATTCTCAATGCCCTTTCAATCTACCATTGTAAGATCAAACTCTTGCAACATCACCAGTAACCATATGACACAGGGGCTTATCATTGGCTTGTTCATTATGAATCAAATGACACTATGGTCTATGTGCACAAACACCTTGTATCCAAGCACATAATTCCTAAACTTTTCTAGAGCAAACACCACTACCATCAATTCTTTTTCCGTAGTGGTGTAGTTCAATTGTGCACCCACAATGCTTAGGATGGAATAGTGGATTTAGTATGGACATTTGTTATCATCTAATTACATCAGCACAACTTCCAAAGCATAATTCAATGCATCTATCATGATATGGAATGGTTTGGACTAGTTAGGTGCTTGTAGAATTGGAGCTTCCACAAGCTTTTCTTTCAATTACTAGAATGCTTTTTCATATTCTAGGGTCTAGAGAAAAGGAGCATCTTTCTTTATTAGTTCAACCAACAGTTTTGTAATCTTAGAGAAATTCTTTATGAATCACTAGTAGTAGCCAGTGTGTCTAAGAAATGACCGAACATCTTTAACTATTTTTGGTTGGTGGGTTATTCCTTGGATGATCCTTATTTTTTCAAGGCTCACCTCAATTCTTGCTTGTGATATTTTATGCCCTAATACAATGCCCTCCTAGACCATGAGGTGAATTTTCTACCAATTGAGCTACAAGTTAGTTTCAACACATCATTTCAGCACTTGCTCAAGGCTGTCTAGGACTTACTCAAATGTATCTCCATAGGTGGAGAAGTCATCCATAAAGACTTCTATTCCACTATCGATTTGTTGTTGAAAGATGATCAAGACTAGGCATTAAAATGTGGTAGGTGCATTGCATAGACCAAATGACATCTTACAATATGCAAAAGTCCCCCAGGGACTTGTGAACGATGTCTTTGCTTGGCCCTCTAGTGCAATTTGAATTTGGTTATAGCCACTATGACCATCTAGGAAACTGTAGTAGCAATGCTTTGATATTGTGTTGAGCACTTGGTCAACAAATGACAATGTAAAGTAAACCTTGAATGTTTCCATATTTAGCAACCTAAAATTGATCCAGACCCACCATTTTCCATCTTTCTTTGGCACAATTACAAGTGGCCTAACACACTCGCTATCTACAATGGGATAGATGAACCCTACCTTGAGGAGTTTCTTAATTTCCTCCTTGAAAATTTGCTTCCATTTGGGATTCAATTGCCTTTGTAGCTATCACTTTGGCTTCATGGCCAGGTCAGTGTAAATGTGATGCTAGCATAATCTAGGATCAATCCATATGAGTTCAGGATATGATCAAGCAAACACTGTTGACCATCTTTCAACTACCTTCAATAGCATCTCTTTTTGTTCTAGAGAAAGTCTTTCATTGATTATAGTTGGCTACTTATTTTTCAAAAATACACATTCCATTTTAGCCTGTAGCATTTCTAGTTCAAGGAGCTATTGCTTGAAGTTCTCAAGAATTTCTAACTCTTCCCAATAGGTATCATCACTTGATTCATCAAAGAGTTGGTGATGAACTTGCTCAAGTTCATCCATGCTCATGACATATTCACATGTCAAGCTCTCAGCTAGTTCCATGCATAGTGTGCTACTTTTGGAATCACCGGTTAGCCACTAGGTACCCTCTTATTTTGTGGCTTTTGCGTATAGAAACCTTTGAATTTCTACTTCTGAAGCATACTATTTGCATGCAGAGATGGATGCTTGATTAATGGCCCAAAGTTTCTACACATAATTGCACCCACTATTGCTATACGTGATGCATGGAACTCTCTTCTTCTCAATCTTTCCAAATTCATTTTCTTTAGATATTTCCAGGGAAAGATCTCTAATGCCCATTCTTACATCTATTGTGCTTAGCCATGATCTTTCCATGATGATTGGAAAGTCCCCCTTACAGTTCTTTACTTTGATTACTAGGAAGTCAGTAGGATAAGACCATCCACAGATAGTGGCCATAATGTCTTCTACTAGTCCCAATGGAACAGTGATGAACTGGTCTACCAATTCTAATATGATGTTGCTCTTCTTAAGAGGAGGCAGGTTCCAAGTAGTGTACATCTAATGAGAAATCAAATTAACACAAAAACCTAAATTAAGAAGAGCCTTGCATGGTTCGTTTCCAGTAATCTACAAATAAATTAGAAGACTTCCAAGATCAGCTAATTTCCTGGGAATGTTTCCTACATGGATCTCATAATACATGGTGTAAGTAAGCATTACAGTATGGATCCTTGGTAGAGTTTGGTTTGAAGGAGGCCTGAAGGAATCTAATATGGAGGAAGAGGCAAGAGTAGATTTGTCAATCACGATTGTAGGTGAAGCCTTAGGTGGACTACAAGGTTGAAAGAAAGGCCTTTTCTTTGATTAGGAATTCAACCCCTTCAATTGATGATTGAGTTGCAAATTAATAGCCCTTGTAGCATTGTGTTGTTGCGGTTGAGCAAGTAGTTCACCCTACATTGGTCGAGCAAGTGGTAGCTATGCAACTGGATGAGGAGTGTGTGCAGGGATAGGAGAAGTATAAGGATAGGGGGAAACATCCCTTCTTTCATGTAGAGATGGAGTTTGATAATAGTTAGAAGGATGGTAGTAAGTTTGTAACTAAGAAACATGACTAGAAGAGTCATGTGAAGACATGGGTTGCTAAACATGGTAGCCATATGGATCAGGTTTCCAATAAGGGTATTGTTGCCTTAGCGGTGTAAGTGCCCATGATTGTGGTTGCTACCATTGTTGGTACTATTCGTACAATTACAATGGAGCTCCACTTGGATAATACAATTGTTGCTGGTGGAACTACTTGAGATTACCTTGAGGTTAAGGCAACCTCCTAGATGTTTGCCTTTGTGTAAGTCATGGATGTAAGGCATACACCCCAAACTCCTAAAGATGTGACACAATGAGGCAACATCCCTTAGAGTGTTCATACTGGCAAACATCACATCCATGATCATCATCTAAGTCACTATTCACAACCTCTTCTATTGTAGCAATTTTACCCTTACCTTTGTAATATGCACATTTAGCTTCTTTGTGCCTCCTATGCTCATGATCACTACCTTGTTCTTGGGAGTCTTGAGCAATTTTGAGGATAGCTTGAAAGTTGCTATCCATGAAGTCTCTTAACTAATCAACCTTGGTTGTAAGTTTAGATTAGAATTGTTGAAGTGGCAAGGATTTTTTATGCATCCCCTCATTAAATATAGATTCATCCTCGCTATCATGGAATCAAAACTCCTACTTGCAGATGGAAGGATCATGGTTGTACTCCTCTACACTTTCCCTTTTTCATAGTTTTCCCTCCTCTTTAGCTACCTACTCTATTAACCTTTGTACCTAATGGGTAGTTAGTTCTGACGAGTGCCCTCGGGCATAGACACCAAGGGTTTTCCTTGTTTCATTATGAAGCCCATCTACAATGTGATGGAGTAGAGCTAATTGAGAAAAATCATGGCTAGGGAATTTGTGCATCAAGGCATAGTATTAGCCAATGGTGGCATCCAAGGGTTTGTGTGCTCCTTGTTTCCACCCTTGAATTTTCTTCCTTAAATTGGACACCTGGGAGTACATTTCATACTTATCATGGAACATTTCAAGCATGGTACTACATCGTCTAATAGATTCTAGTTCTAAGGACTGGCACCAATACTTTGGTCCTTTAGTGAGTGTCCTAGGAAACAACTTTAGTTTCAGCCATTCATTCTCTATGTTTTGCAAGGCACATGCATCTTGAAAATCTTGGAGATGATTTTGTGGATCAAAGTTATATCCTACTTCAAATCGAGGAATATTGTTCATGTCTAACTGTTTGATCCAACTGTCTTTCATATGCCTTGTTGGAATTCTAACTACCTATATGATGTTAAGCATACTTTGAGTAGTAAATAGAGGCTCATTGAGGCCTTGATCATGGTGCATACCATGCCCTCTACTACCCCTTTATTCATGGCAATGTGCTTTTCTTAAACATCTACATCCTTGATCTTGCCTACCTCGACGATCCCATTGGTCATTTTGGTAATGTCAGTCATTTCATTCATTTCGATCACCTCTATCATGATCTCACCTTTTTTTGTCATAGTCAAAGCCAAAAGAAGAAGAAGATAACGAAGGGGAAGAGAAAGAAGAACCATCACCATCACGATGCCTACTACCACCTCTTCAGTGATCGCAACCATGATCATGATCGTACTTCTTGTTGACATCCCTATCTTGGCTTGCCCCTCTAGATCCTACATTGTCATTGGATCCCTTATTACCAAAATTAGGAGTGTGAACTATGGAGTGCAAATTTTGGTTTTGACCTTCATCATCAAAGTTAAAGAGAGGAGCATCATTAAGTGGAAGATCCCCACTAGCTTGTTGGTACAATAGGAATGGAGAATCATTAAGTCCATTTCCCTTCAAAAGTTCATAGTGCTACTCTACCTACTAATTTCATAGGCATTATGCTTTGATGGGCTAATAATCCCTGGCATCGACATCTTCCACGATATATTCCCCATGGTGGTCATGAAGACCACATTGTGCAAACATTTGATAAAGCATTGTAAGAGTAGCATGATCAGGTGGCAACACAATGTTGCCTTTTATGTCACACCACTGCAACTGTTCATCCTAGTGTAAGATGAAGGTAAATTTTGGCACATACTCATCAGGATGCGTATATGTAATTTGGTACTATTGAGGCTTTCATGGATGAGTGTTATTAGGCTTGAATGGAGAAGGTCTCTTGTGAGAAGAAGACACTATCGATTAGTGAAACAAAAATCACAATGTGCTCTAAGAATTTGATGTAGTAATTCTAATACAAGATATGACTCTCAGGTTCATTCCAATGATTTAAATACTTCCACTAGATTCTAGATAGCATACAAAATAACAAAAATATCCCTACTAATGGTGCCAATGATGAGTGATGAGGTACCCCTACGTCCAACCATATGAATCACTAAGGTGTTACACATGATCCAATCAAATTCCATGAACCTATAGTTATCTCATACACTAGTTTCTTTAGAAATTGAAATGGCATTAAAAATGTTCGTTGTCTTTCCAACTACACTTGTGAGGCTCAAGGGTATGGTTTAAGTGTAATTAAGGTATATGAAATTTTATCAAGTGTGTTTACATGAACAACATCCCCAGATTTGAAGGGGGATACAACTATGATCCACAGACCCACCTGCAGGTGTTCCATGACGCCTGCACCATGCAAAATATTGATAACGATTGGCAACGGTTGAAGCTATTCCCTCGCACACTCATCAAGGAAGTTGAAAGTTGGTACTGGTCCTTGGAGCCAGAATCAATCAGAAGATGGAGTACGATGCTTGAAATCTTTAATGATAAATATCAAACATACTCTAGAGTGGCGAATATGAGATGACAGATCCAAGGTTGGAAACAAGGTAATCATGAACCCTTGGATGCCACCATGAGCAGGTATTACTCACTGTTGCATTGATGTCGTGGTCATGGTTACTCTCAATGGACACAACTTTGCCACATTATTGATGGGCTCCATTTTGAAACATGAAAGATCCTTGGTGTGTATGCTAAGGGATGACTATTGGAGCTAAGGGCCCATCAGGTGTAGTGCCTCATTGATCAAGTGGCCAAAGAAGAAGGAGAACTCAGAAAAAAGGAAAGTACAGAAAAATTCAACCAGGACCCTTCTCTTGGAAAGAGGGAGGTCTGATTTTGTGATGAGGAGGACAAGTCACCTCTGGAAGCAGTGGCGAATCGAAAGACTTTGCTGTTACAAAATTTCACATCTAAAATATTAGCAAAGGTGGATAAAATGTGGGAATATTTGGATGAGAAATTCCAAAGTGTATTGAAAATTGCAGAAGAGTCCAAAGAACAAGGTAGTGACCGTGATCGGCGCAGGAAGAAAGGAGCTGAACGTGCCCTACATAAGGGTAAGGGAAAAGTTGCTGTAGTAGAGTAGGTTGCAGACTCTAACACCAAGGAGGATGATGGATGTGGCATATGCCAATCTGAGCATCCTAAGGGATGCTATCCTGTGGTGTCACACCTTTAGGAGTTTGGGGTGTATGCCTTGAACCCTTGTTTGGTGCAGCGGAAGACACCCTGAAGGTTGCCTTATCCACAAGGCAACCCTAGGCAATTCAACTAGCAATAGCAAGGATATTATCTGAGTGAAATGCCCCTATAACCATATGAATACTTCCAAAAGTGGCAGCAACCACAAGCGTGGGGGATGCAACCTCCAAGGCAGCAGTACCCTTACAAGCAATAAGATCCTTATGGGTACTATGTTCAGCAATTGGTCTCTCCAAGAGACTCTTCCAGTCATGCAGCCTTTCCCAGTTACTACCATCCCCCTGAATATTTTAGACATCCATCTCCATCACCCAGGGGGACAAATCCGCATCTCTTCTACCCTCCTTCACCTTCTTCTACCATTCCTTCACAACATCCCTCTCAGTTGCCACCTGCCCCATCCATGCAAGGAGAAATACCACCACAGCCACAACAACGAAATGCTACGAGGGCTATTAACTTACAATTGGCACCTCGGCTGAGTGGATTGGAATCCAAGCCATGAAAATGTCCTTTCTTTTGGCCCAATAATCTAAACACACCCTTGCCTACGCTTGTGTCCAATGCCTCCAAACCTACCAACGCCTCTACTATATCACCCGAGCAGTCCTCTGCTCTACCACAATCCAACGTCCAAATGGTCATGCTCACACATGCCGTGATCGACTGGATCAAAGCAGGTTCTCTTCCCTGGAAATTGACAGATCTGGGAAGCCCCCTCATATATCTTTAGGTGGCTGGGAATGAGCCATACAAACATCCTCTGGACTCAAGGTTAGGGGTCAATTTAATCTCGCATGACATGTACAAGAACTAGAACCTACCCTCGCTAAATAAGAGCAACATCTAGCTCAAGTTAGCAGACCAATCTATCACCGTTCCTTTGGTTTTGGTGGAGGACATTATGACCACCGTTTGTGGGTGGTCCTATCTTGCTAATTTCCTAGTCATCCGTGTTGAAAATTGTAAGGGAAATTTCCAAATCATCATGGGATGAGCCTGGCTAAGCATGGTGGATGCATGACTAGGACTCTGAGATCTGTCCTTGGAAATTTCAAAGGAAAATCCTTTCGGGAAGATCAAGAAGAAAAGAGTTACATGCATCACGTACAGTGACTCAGGGTGCAACTATGTGTAGCAATTATGGTCCACTAAGCGGATATCCATTCAAGCATGTAGTCAGTGTACCAAAGAATCACCCATTCAACAGTGCCTGTATGCAGCAGCCACTAACCAAGAGGGAACCCAGTGGCTAACAACTGATCCTACTAGCAGCACATTGTGCATGGAACCATCTGAGGGGCTAGTGCAAGCCTACACTGATAGCATAGGTGTGATAGAAGAGATTCATCAATAGACCTTCATCGTTGATGACCTAGATGACTGGGGAAAGCTAGAGATCCCTGAGAGCTTCAAGCAAGAGGCCCTTGAGCTAAAATCCCTACCAGCTTACTTAGAGTATCCATTCTTGCAAAATGGAAAGCCGGTAATTATCAATGCTACCCTTGCTCCTGAATAGAAAAAGAAGTTGCTGGTGATGGTAAACAAATGAGTTACTGCATTCACGTGGTCCTATCCTGAGCTGACTGGAGTTGATCCCAGGATCTACCAACACTAGATCTATCTTGACCCTTCCATGAAGCCATGATGATAGCCACAAAGATGATTGAATCCCAAATTGAAGTAGTTTGTAAAGGATGGAATTGAACAATTACTTAAGGCAAGATTCATCTATTCTATCATTGATAGCAAATGGGTTAGCCCACTCATTATCATACCCAAGAAAGGTGGCAAGTGGAGGGTCTGTATTGATTTCCAGTTGCTCAACATGGCAACTTTTAAGGACCACTTCCCGCTCCCATTTGTGAACCAGGTGTTGGACACAATCACAAGACACCAATATTACAGTTTTTTGGATGGTTATAGTGGGTATAACCAAATCCAAATAGCACTAGAGGACTAGGCCAAAACTACTTTCACAAGTTCATGGGGGACTTTTGCATATAAGAAGATGCCCTTTGGCTTGTGCAATGCGCCTATGATGTTCCAACGCCTTGTTCTAAGCATCTTCCAGCAACAAATCAGTAATGGTGTAGAAGTATTCATGGACGACTTCTCCACCTATGGTGCCATGTTTGAGCAATCCTTAGACCATCTAGAGCAGGTTCTAAAGAGGTGTGTAGACACTAATCTGGGGCTCAATTGGCAAAAGAGCCATCTGATGGTCCAAGAGGGCATTGTGCTAGGGCATCGCATTTAATCAACAAGGATCAACATAGACCCTGAAAAGATCAGGGTCATCCAAGGAATTACCTACCAACCAAGTACTGTCAAAGATGTGTGGTCATTCCTTGGACACACTGGTTACTACTGGTGCTTAATTAAGCACTTCTCAAAGATAGCCCGGCCGTTGGTAGAGCTTACAAATAAGGACATTCCATTCATCTGGACCAAGGAATGTGAATCTGCATTCCAATAGCTAAAATAGAAACTCGTAGAAGCTCTAGTTCTACAGGCACCTAATTGGTCCAATCCCTTTCACATTATGACAGATGCCTCCAACTATGCCTTGGGAGCCATGCTTACATAGTGTGATGATAAAAAACGTCTGTATTATATCCACTATGCAAGCTGTAGCATTGTGGGTGCTCAACTGAACTATACCACCATCAAGAAGGAATTGATGGTGGTGGTGTTCGCCTTGGACAAATTCTGGCACTCTGTGCTTAGATACAAGGTATTTGTACACACATACCATAGTGCTATCCGGTTCTTGATGAAAAAACCAATGGTGAGCCCCTGCATAATCCAATGGCTGGTGATTCTTTAGGAGTTTGATCTTACCATGGTAGATAGAAAGGGGACCGAGAATGTGGTTGTTGACCACTTGTCTCGGTTACGATGGGATGACGTAGAAGAGGAGGAGCCTTTATCCGACCAGTTTCCAGATGAACTCCTCTTTGCAGGCACCGTTGCTCCTCAAGCACCCAAGGAATCTCCTTGGTTCAACTACATCCTCACCTACCTTACAACACAGGAGCTGCCAAAAGAGTGGAACCATTGGCAGAAACAAAAGTTTCTCCATAAGGCTAAGCATTTCATGGAGATCAATGGCCACCTCTACAAGGTGTGCGCAGATGGCTTGGTTCGATGGTGTGTCCCTGATGCTGATACACTGTGCGTCCTCCAAGATGCTCACGAGGGCCCTTATGGGGGCCACTATGCTGAATGTAGAATGGCCATTAAAATCTTGCTTGTAGGGTATTATTGACCTACACTTTTCAGGGATGCACAATGGTTCACCCGCTCCAGCGAATGATGCCAAAGAGATGGTGGGATGACAGCACGGTTGGAGGGACCTCAACAGTGGATCCAACCACTAGAGCCCTTTGACATCTGCGTTATCGACTTCATGGGGCCCATCACCCCCTTGTCAAATGGAAAGACATACATCATCATGGCTGTGGACTAGTATAAAAAGTGGGCAGAAGCAGCAGCCTTCATCGACTATTCTTCCAACACCACCGCACGATTTGTCCAACAACAAATCGTAACAGGTTTGGAGTGCTACACACACTCATTTCTGACAATGAGACTCACTTCAAAGGTGTCACTTTTCAAAAACTCATGCAACGCTTAGGGGTAATACATAAATTCACAACAACCTATCACCCCCAAGCCAATGGGCAGGCCGAAGTCACCAATAGGAAGATCACCAAGATCCTTACCAAAACGATTAGCAAATACAGGAGGGATTAGAGTACCAAGCTCAACGATGCCCTATGGGCCTATTGCTCCACTTGGAAACTTCCTGTAGGATACTCTCTCTATGAGTTAGTGTATGGAAAGTTGCCAACACTTTCAATCCAAGCAAAACTTCGGACACTATCCACCACCTGTGACCTTGGTCTTGACCTACCACTAGCACAACGAGAATGATTAATCAATTTAAGTGTGCTAGATGAGAACTGATTAGTGGCCCTATTTTCCAATGAAACCCACAAGGCCTATAACAAGAAACGACATGATCTTAGGATTTGGAAGGTCACATTTCGATGTGGAGACAAGGTACTATATTGGAATCCCTCACATGTATCCCAACCAACAAAGTTTCAGAAACTATGGGAGGGACCTTATATTGTCTCCAAAACCTTCCCATTCAGGGCCTTGCTCATCCAAAAACCTAGGGATCCCACCAGAACACAGTTAGTCAACCACCAACAACTCAAACCTTTCCATGAGCTCCACACAACCAGTACCACCACCTCGTCATCAGCTGGTCATCCACGCTCCATCTTTTACATCTCCTCCTTTCCACCTAGTTGTGGGGGAGACCATCATCCCTGCTGATCTGTTTCACTGCACCCCTCACCCTTTTGTCATTTTTTGTTTTACGCTTTTTTGTTTTCCACTTTTTTATTTTACACTTTTTTGTCTTACCCTTTTTGTTTTACACTTCTTCTTTTTTCCACTTTTTATTTTACACTTTTCTTTGTTTTTCTTTATTTTGTTTTGTTTTACACTTTTTGTTTTCCATTTTTCGTGTTTTTTGTTTACCTTTTGTCATCATATTGTTTGGCACGGTCAATTTTCATTATCATGGGTCCTGTAATAGTCTTCCTCATTATCTGGCTCCCACCATTGCATGGTTTTCCTTGTATTTTATCTCGTTTTCACTTCATAAACTAGGCCGTGAGTCCACATCATCCACCCATTCACCATTCCATGGTTTTCCTTTTGTTGCGAACATGCAAACCCTTTGCTTAACAAACATTTTAATGAATGTGTGACTTGTGTAGTTCCCCAACTGAGGAATGGCCCACTAGTTTGAATTGGGTATGACTTCAAGGGGAATGCTTTATTCATTGTTTTTTTCTATTCCCTGGGTTGCTAGTGTGTCCTTACGGATTTCCTACCACTCCAAGTCTCTCTCCATAGAAGCTTTTGGGTAGTTCGACCTTGCATGGTGTGGTCCTTACTGAAAAAAATTGAAAAGAAAAAGAAAAAAAAAAGCAAAAACAAGAAAACACAAAAACAAAAAAATAAACTAAGGATTCAAAGCACATCGCTTGGTCGAATGCATGCAACCATGCATGGGTCTTCACATGGTGTGGTTCCCTTGCATAAAAGAAAATAAAAATGAATCACGGGGGAATTCAAAGCACACCCCTTAGACTACCTCTCACGGGTCACATGCACTAGTTATGGGACCTCCTTGGTTCCCTCTCTAACTTTGTCCTGTTTCACTTCCTTCTTCTCACGTTTCCTAGAGTGGTGGTTCTCTGTGGGGTCATTCTTGTTTCCTTAGGGGATAGTCGAGCCTGCGTCTATTGCTGCGAGGTCATTGTTTGCGGATGGTTTTGGGTCTAACCTTAGGAAAGGTTCTACTGGGTCACTTAATCACACTCTTAGATGGGGTTTCATGTGGCTGACACTCAGAATTTCCATTCTCTTCTCTCCCTGTATTCCCTCTTCTCTTCGTACTCACCTCACTACCCTTTTTATGTTTTGTGTATTCATCGTGTTTTTAGTTGGTCTATCATGCCTTGGCAGGTTCTCTTAGTTTGGAGTCTTTATAGGTTGATACCACTTATCGACACCTGGGCCCATGGACCCTGGTGTTGAGGGTATACAGGGGCTACAAAGGTTGTTGCCTGCTATGGGGAGGACCAACCTGCATATTTTTGGTTCTACCTATTAAGCCTCCAACCCTTTAGATCTCTTGGTTGATTGTTTTCAGTGTCCCATCATTCGATTTCATCCTCACACGAGTTCCTTTTAGCCCCCTTCTCCAATTTTGTCTCTTTTTTGTTCTCAATTTCCTTCCTCCTATCCTTAGCCATGATCGGGCCTTTTCTACGTTTCAACCACCTCAATTTGACTTTTCAAATTTATCATTTCGGGTGTTTCTTTGGGTTGGTCAATGCTAGTCCATGGGTGAATAGTGCTGTGTATACGGGGCCGCGTATACGCAAGCACTGCGTATACGTGGCCCCATCGACGCAGCGCCCAACCCCTATATATACCCCGCCACACTTCTTCATTTTCCATCATTTGAAGTCCAAATTGAGGGGATTTTTTTCAGTTTTTTCAGCCTAACCCTTCCCAATGCACCTAAATTCCATCGCGTGTCCGCATCAGCCTGTCCTTGCCCTTTTTACGCACTCGGAGGTATGCTCTCAGTCATGGGGGGTGGTGCCTTTGTGTAATTAATTAATTAGTTAATTAGTTTGTTAATTATGAAAACTTTGGCTGTAACCCCTAACTTAACGCTCTGGGAAACTTAATGGTGTGCCTATGCCATTAACATAACTTGGTCAAACTGAGAAAGTATATACGGACCATCTTAAACTACTTATGAACGATCTAACGGATGGTTATGTTTTATTGCAGATGGCACCCAAACCAAGGCATCCAAGGGAAGAAGGACCATTACAACCAAGGGAAGAGTGCCCACGTATGGGAAGGGGACGAGGTGTGCAACTGCTAGAGTATGCGGAGGGCTCCCATGCCACTAGGCCCTTTCGCGAATGACCTAACGTGGAATCTATTCACCAGATTCTCGAAGAGGAGATTCCCGACGTGTAATCACTCTGGGATGAGACTCCTGGGATAGCACCATGACTTGAGGTCACCTTGACCAAAGCCTGCCTTGATGCTATCATGCCACATGAGGTGCAACAGATGGTCCTCCAAGAGTTAAATTTTGGACCATTCCCTGAGTACACTCCAGAAGATGTGAGGCTCCAATTGTAGAACTCTCTGATGTGGCTAATCATCACAACCAATGGTGAGTGGTACTTAGGAGAAACTTATCTCTTCTGGATGAATCAATAGCTAGGGTCAAGAGTAAGAATCAAAGACATTTATGTCTCTTACTCTTTTGAAGCAATAGTGCAAGCTCTGGGGTTGCCTGAAATTGGGGCAGATGTGGTAGAAATTCCAAAATAGGCCGATCCAAAGGTGAAGGTGCAATGGATCCAACAGTGCTATGGGGTAGAGCATAAGGAATTTGGCTTCTTGAGAATGGTGAAGAGAGTATACTTCCAGATAGCGTCTTACCATTTGAATCCAATGGTAAGACCTTGCAAAATCATAGCCTTCTCTGCTTGTGTGTGTGTTGCCTTGAGTGGGAAATTTCCCATGAGTCTTCCACAACTATTTTTTTTGGAGATTGAAAAGAGGTTCGCAGAGAACGAATGTGGAAGATGAGCTCTCCCCTTTCCTTGCCTAATCTGAAAGTTATGCAAACAGGTAGAGATAACACGATATTATAACAACATAATTCAGCACGCCCTAGCTGCCTCGTGGCAAGAGATGATGAAAGAAAAAACTCCTGCTGCCACACAGACAGAGGAAGAGCGGTAACCACCTCCACCACCTACACAAAAAATGCAGCCAAGCTCACAAACCATAGCAGACTACATCCGTGAGATCTAGGAAATGCTCTCGAGTCAGCGAGAGCCATCTGGCAAGACTGGTGGAGGAGAAGACCCTTCAGTCTATTGCCCTACAATGAGCCACCTGGAACAAGTGGCTCAATCAGTCAGCTTGCTTGAAAGGGCAAGGTTGATATTTTTTGTCACCCGAGCACCCATTCCAACTAGAATAGATCTAAGCATCCGAGATGTATCAACTACAACCCAGCAGGTTATTCCCTGAAATCTCAGGGAATGTTGCTACCTTCTCGGTACACTTGGAAGATGGTGAGGAGGTGATGGTCCTGGTGATGCAGCACCAGGGACAAGAAGTTGCGGCCAAAGTGGTTGCTGATACAATTGCTACGGTTCTCAATGCACCGGCAGGACCTGTACCAAACATCCATGGACTACAATATGTACAGGTGTCTGCTGGAACTTCACGTAGCAAGATTGATGTAGCTCAACATGAAGAATTGTTGGAACAACTGGTGGGAACTGGGCAACCACTTCTGAATGTCTTCGACCTTCCAGACAACATCACTGCAACCCAGTCAGAGCTACTCTCGGCAAGGGGCAAGAGCCTTATTTTGGAAGGGCAACTAGAAGCTGCTCAAGCTGCTTGTCAGCGCTTGGCAATGGAGGTCGTCTAATTAAGAGCCCAACTTGCCAATCCAGCCATCCTCAACTGTGAAATCATTAGAGATGAAGCTTTTCAACAGCTTCAGCTTAAACTTCAGGTTGTTGAGGATGTTTGGGAGAAAGCGATCCTTGACAAGTCCATAGAAGATGCCCGAGCATATGACTTAGAGAAGGACTTGGCGAAGATTCACCAGGAGAACGTACAGTTGACCGCTAAAGTTCATCGCCTGTGCAATGTTAGTGTAGAGAACAAACCCATGAAGCATTTCATCCACCAACAATAGGAGGAGCTAGCCAGGGTGAACATAGACATAAGAAGGTTGGTAGCTAAAAATAGAAATATGTCAATGGAGGAGCTTTGGGCATTGTGACAGAAGTTTGCAATCAAAATTTCCACTTGGAAAAATGAGGCCTTGAAGTTCAAAAAAGTTAAAAATCATTACAAGGACCAAGTGGGATTGCAAAAGGAGGTGAACGAGAAGTACATTCAAGTCTCTAAAGCTAAGATGAACCAAGCACTCTAGCAACTCCGAGAGGGAGGCGATATATGGCCATCCATCTTTGATGGGTTGAATGCCTACAACAAAGCAGAAATCTACCTAAAGAAGCTGCAGATCGAAGAAATGATAGAATACATTGAATTGGCCAACCTTCGGTATGCAAACCTAGCTATGCTCACAGCCGGGAGACCACGGTTAGAGTTAGAAAAGCAAGTGGCCGCCTCATATTCCCTATACAAGGGTGAGTTCCATGCGCATAAGGCAACAAAATAGAATCTGGCAACAACAAACGCGGAACTTGAGGTCCTCCACACAAGCTTTGAAGGCCAACGTACCATTGCGGAGGACCTAGCTCAAAGAATGAGTGACTACTAGCAACTGCAGGCATCAATCTGAGTGTTCGATATCGAACGCAAGCAGTTCATAGCCTGGTTTGTCAATTAAAAAGAACTCATCCTGATGCTTCCTTGCCCTTGGGGAGTTCCAATTCCAGTACACATTGGAGAAGCCACCTAGACCATGAACGACCCTAGAAGTAAAGAAGAAAAAATGAGGGCTCTCTTGGAGGCTTTCCGGCTATCTCCAGAAGTTGTAGCTGCCGCGGGGTTATCAACATCCATGCCACCACCAATGCATGGGCCAAAGACTAGAGAAGGACTATCAGAACCACTACCCCTAGGGACGGTGTGATCTTCTCTAGTAATTTTGTGCATCATCCTACACAGTAGAGGCTCCAGGACTAGCGAGGTGTTCAATTTTGTCTCTGAACATTGCCATTTTTGTAATTTGTCCCCCTCTATAACTTGGGCACTTGGCAAATTCATGTTGTGTCATGTGTATGCAATTTATGTGTGTTGTAAATAAGAATCCATACCTTCCAAATTGTAAAGTAACTTGAGAATGAGTTTTTTCTTAGTCGTGGGGGTATGATGAAGTGTCAAAAAGTCAATGCATCAACTGGGCCGCATATACAGGGTCGTGTATACGGGGCCATGTATACGTGGCCGCATCGACGCGGGCCCATCAACGTAGGCACCCTATGTCGATGTGGCCCCGTTTACGTAGCCACCCTTCCCGGCCTATAAATACGAGGGCCTTTCATCTTTAGGCATCTTTTTGAGTAGTTGTAGCGAAGCTCTTGTAGTTTGCTCTCGCAAGAGATAGAATATTTTCCAAGTGCCCATAGCAGGTGTAAGAAAAGTGATCAGATCTTTATTTGAGCATTGATGTATCTGAGCCCATTGACGTGATGGCAATCAAGACGAACTGTTCAAGCATTCCTTGCAGCATTTGGACTTAGTTGTTTCATGCATTTAATATTTTAATATGTTTATGCTTTATTAATTACTTGTTGATGCTTTATTAGCTACTTGTTGATTATTTATGTTTTCATTATTATAATTTCAATCGTTATTATTCATTCATAGTTCGTTAAAGCCATAAGTACGACCATCTCGAACGTAATCCAAACACTTGGTAAGCCCAGTGACGCTTAACGTCTGGTGACCCAGTAGTGTTAGGAAATGCTTAGAATGTGCTCAGAAGATGGGACCGGATATTTATGTTAGGAGTAGTTAGAATATAAAATAGGATAATTAGAGATTAGATAATAGTTTATTCCTTACTTTCATACCTTAATTAGTCACCGAAAAGATAAGTAAAAAGATATAAAAATCATTAGCCTTAGTCTCACTTAACCATCGTAAACAGAACCTCACAAGTGAGATTAGGATGACAATGATCGTTCTAACCCAAGGTTTCACTGGTTAGAAGTCTGGTGTATGTTAAGTGCTTACAGTCTACAGATTTCGACCAAGTCGCACGTGAACACTCGTGATTCGTATGGTTGGACGTAGGGATACCTAGCCACTCATCACTATGGAATAAAACTTATTACAAATCCGTGCGCATAAGTGCTGTATTTATAGGCTGGCATGCATCCTGCGATATCACATATGCAATGACGTAGCTTATGCTATGAAATCGTATTCCTACAAAAATCAACTTTATCAACATTAAATAAACTTTGTGAATTCAATGTTTATCAAATTAAGAATCTTGGTTTGGTAGCCCTAGGTCACAACAACACTAAATTTTAAATTTAAAAAAAATTTGTAAAAAGACTATTGAAATTGGTTTGATAGATTTAAGGTATCTTGACAAACATAAATAAAAAAGGTTATGGATCATGACTTATCAAGTTGGAAAGGACTGAGTGAATATGAACAAGTTAAGGAATTTTTCATAAACTAAGGTTCACCTTTATCTCACTTTGTTTACGTACTTTTCTTTTACCTCACATTACTATATGCCTATGTAGTATTAAGAAATTATAGCTTTATATTTCTTATGAATTATGATGACATTTTATAATTAATTCACATAATTTTTTTTTGTATTATATTATTTTATTTATCTTTAGTTAATCATAACTAAATTTTAAAATATCAACTATTAGAATAATCTAATTTTATGCTAGACTAAAAGTTAATGAATAATTCAAGAAAAATACAAGATATATGAACCTTTAAACACTAATAATAGAATTATAATATATTAAGGAAAATGTTGAAACCTAAAATTATTTGACTATATGTACCATGTTGTAATGTATCATGTTGAAGCTAAGTGCTTAAAGTTGAGGATTAAGAAGCAATATGAGATTAAAATATGAAAAATCAAGTTAATGTCAATGATAAGAATGATCAAATAGTAATAAAGAAACTAAAAAGGATAAAATCTTCTATAAATACTTTTACTTTCATTACAAAAGGTACTAATCAGTCTAGATAGATAGCNGATAAATGAGCTATAGAAAATAATAAATATTATCAATGTAAGGTCAATCATGATAGAAAATATATACCATCATTTTCTATTAGATCTTTATTTCAACAATGAGATGTTAGTCTACTTGTAAGACTCTTGATTTGAAAGCTCTAAGCCATGGATTTGATTTTGGTGGGCAATGTTGAGTTATAAAGTTCTAATTGGACTATATAGCTTCGAGTGTACCTATAATATCGTTATTTGAAAACAATGAGATGTTATCCCAGTGGTAAGACTTTTGATTTGAAAGCTCTAAGTCATGGGTTCAATTTTGGTAGGTGATGCAGAGCTATAAAGTTCTATTTGGACCATGTATCTTAGAGTGCATCTATGTTGTAATTATTCTAGGGTTTCAATATCTCCCTATTGAATCTTCATTT
This sequence comes from Gnetum montanum, assembly GCA_015680685.1. NCBI lineage: Eukaryota > Viridiplantae > Streptophyta > Gnetopsida > Gnetales > Gnetaceae > Gnetum > Gnetum montanum. The sequence continues at coordinate 28,467 of MNCI01003697.1, forward strand.
CCTAGTTAGTATTTTTCTAAGGCTTTCTATTCCTACCACAAATCCTTTTCCTATTTTAAGTTCAAGAATAAATATTAAAACTAATATAAATATTGCTAGAATTGGGATCATCTTTCCGGTAATAATTAAGTTTTCTCTCTTGATTTTTGAATGCATCAATTGTAAGGACATGAGCAAGCATCCCTAAAATTTGAAAGTTTTTTCATTCCATGTTCTTTTATGTATTTTCTACTTAATGATTATGTAATGTACTTTGAATTTTTTACTTATTATTAATATTTTTTGGGGTCTGATAATTAGGTGTATAACCTTATAATTGATACTTTAAAAATTCAAAGGAAAAATTAATTATTAGAAGGGAGGATATTCTCGATCCTAATGACATTTACATCATTTTGGTCCCCATGGTATGCGGCATGGTGGGAAGGTGGGTATTAAATCCAAAAAATAAATAATAATATTAAAAAATATTTAAAGTACATTAGACCATTGATATCATTTTAAATATTTGTAATTAAATTTAAAATAGTGAAAAGATTCAAGGTATTAATAGAAATCTTTAGCAAAATACCAAGTTTTGTAAGAGAGGAAGATCTAATAAAAAATGATTGAATATATTGTCCATCACAATTTACCTTATGCCAAGAATCTTTGTCATTAGTGTTAATGTACTTCTAAGCATATATTTTAAGCTTTAAGTTTACAATATTCTTGTCAAATGAGGAAAAGTTTTTATTTGAGCAATTTTTGTACTCTAATAAATACTTCTTATAGAAAAAATATTCATAAATGTTTCTATCTTCTTTAGGTCATTTATTGTCATTTTATCATTATTATAATTAATAATAACTTGATTTTTCTTATCTTTAACTTTATATTATTTTTACCATTCTCAACTTCAACACATTTTTTCATTTTCTTAATAACTTTAATATGTTTTTTTCTTTTTGTTAACATCCTTTTCCTTGAGGATTTTAGAATAAGCATAAATGAGTATTCTTCACAATGATAAAATTTGCATGAATTAGAAATACTTTAATATGTAATTGATTGAATATAAGTCTTCCCATCTACTTGTAATACTAATTCATTTTTAGAGTAAAGAAGATTAATTTTAATAAATAAATATCTACAAGATTCAAATGGTGTGGAAATAAATTCCATATGTTTAATGGGATTAGGAAGACTAAGAATTTCATGCTCAACATTTTGGAAAATCAATGGAAGATTAAATAGCTTAATAAAACATAGAACTTTATAATGTTTTTCAAGCTCAATATAAAAAATCTGAAGTTCACATATAAATGATCAATAATACTTATTTAAAACATGTTGTATCATTGAAGCATAGCCTAGCTTAATAAGTTGAGAGAGAGAGAGAGAGAGAGAGAGAGAGAGAGAGAGAGAATAATACTTGGCATGAAGGACTTGAATATCATGCTTTTACATCATATTATTTAACTATAAATTGAAACTTTGATTGCAAGTTAGGTATCCCAAATTTGAATGAACACATATTAGGATATAAGATTAGTAACTAGTGCCTCATATACATCATGAGGGAGAGCAAAATTAAGTGTCTTATTTGCAGCAACATAACTAGAAGAAGATGTCATAAATTTTTTCTCACTAGCTTGTAAATCAACATTATAAGAATCAATAAAAATTTTGATATCAATAGAAGAATTAGAAATGTTAGCATTGGTTGAAGAAGTTGAAAATAATTTCGAATGTTCCATTGAATAATTTTGGATAAATAGATTCGTTGAAGAAAAATTGAAGAGAAAAAAAAATGGATCCACTAGAAAAATCAAATTCACTACAAAAACATCTAAAAAATCAAATCCACTAGAGGTACATTAGATCCATTAGAGAAAAATCATGCTTTTATATCACATCATTTAACTGTGAATCAAAACTTCAATTACAAGGCAAGTATCCCAAATTTGAATGAAAACATATGATGATGTAAGGTCAGCAACTAGTTACTCATATACATTATCAAGAAGAATAAAATCAAGTTTCTTATTACATCAACATCATTATAAGAAGCTATCATAATTTTTTTCGTACTAGCTTGTAAATCTACATTATGAGAATCAATAGAAATATAGAAGAACAAACAATGTTAACATTCATTCAAGAAGTTGGAAGTAATTTAGAATATTCCATAGGGGAATTTTTGATAAACAAATCTGTTAGAGAAAAATCAAAAAGAGAAAAAAAATCCTCTAGAAAAAATCAAATTCACCAGAGAAACATCAAATTTACTAGAAAAAATCAAATCCACTAAGGAAGCCTCATATCCATTGAAGAAACATTAGATACACTAAATTAAGTAGAACATGCATAATGATGACATATCAACATATTCCTTGGACTTGAAGTTGTCATTTACAAACCACAAGCTACATATATCTAATGAAGTAATTATAAGTAACGGCTTACTAATTAGACTAGAAGTAGTAGAGAAGTCTTACAATAGAATAGTATTATACTGCATTATATCTACCCTTCTATCTTGGTAGGGGTTATCCTACCACTTCCATATTTCATCATCATCTTAGACTTATCCTAATAAAATTTAATTGACTACATGAGTTTTCTTTCACCATTTATCTTTATAAAGAGCTAGATCCTTATCTAGTTAGAGTTTCCACAAATAATCTTCCATAATTTTTCTCATAACCTTTTAGGTCTTTCTTTTGTTGGCTTTCCTAGTACAATAATTTAGTTATCTTGTTTAATAGGCTCAGTATCTTATCTTCTTTGTAAATTTCCAAACCATCTAAGACATTATTCATATAGATTACCTTAAATAAAAGTAATTCTAAGTCTTGTTGTAATGTCTATATTATGTAGCTTTTATCTCTTTTTATAACATTTAACATCAATATAAGAATTTTCATTTTTATGACACTTATATGTTATTTATCCCTCTTGTATATCCCAACATTTAGCACCATGTAAGATATTAGGTTTAATTATTATGAAATTCTCTTTAGTTTTATTGGAATTCTTTTACCACATAAAACATCACTAGAATATCTACATTTTGACCATATTTCCTCAATCCTTTTTCTTATATCTTTATTAATTTCACTATCTAATTAGAGTCTTGATCCTAAGTAGTGGAACTGTTTGTAGTAAATGACATTTTGGTGTTGAATTGTTACTTCTATTTTACCACTATTTATGTTTTTGAAATTGAAACTAAAATTTAAGATTTTATTATGTTTATAGACCAAAAATGTTCTATTGAATAGAAACTACATTCATATCATGAAAATAAAAATAGATTCAATAAAGTGGCTAAGTGAAACTAAATGTAATAAAAACAAATCCTACAAACTTTTTGATACAATATTATATTTTTGGTTAAGATGAATAGTTAAAGAAAAAATAAGAAAGACATGGTACTCAAAATCAAGAGCTATTAATCCATAAATGCTTCATGTGTGTCCTTCTCAAGGAAGATTAATCCATTTTCCACTTTCTATCCTAAGTTGATGTGAACTTAAAAAAAATTATTAATTAAGCTACAAGATCTTATTAGAATTTTAGCTGTAAGATAGAAAAATTCTAAATCAAGTTGATTACCTCTAATGTACTCACAATAAAATTTTTTCTTTCTTTCCACATTTGATAATATTTTTCATAGCACTTGCTATTTAACTAACTTATGTATATATTTAGGATAATGTTGCATTGCTTCCAATGAGAGATTCCATATTTTTAGCCTTTGTACTTCTGGAAAATACCATCCTTGCTTTATTATGTCTTCAAGAACTACTTTAGGAAATTTGACTTGCTAAGTTTCTAGTAGACTATAAGTATAGATATCAAATAGATAAAGAGCTTCAACTTCTAATGAGAGTAAATCACATTATAAAAGTAATATATGATAAGGTATTTGTACCTTCACCTTCAATTCATCTAATAGAAACATTTTTTGAACCCTTTCAGTACCTTGCTAATTTTTTACACTAGGCATGTCCCCCATACTAAACATCCATACAACACTATAAGATATATAACATGTTGAAATATTTATTTTCTAACCTTCCAAGCTCATAATCCTAATGATTTGCATTTGTTTCTAACAACATATAAATCCTTAATTCTTCCCACTATTCTCTCCTTGGTACAATTTTCCATGGAGATCCAAATATCTAAAAGAGTTCATTATTTCTATATTTGTAGCTCCAAACTTAAAATTAAAATTTGGGGGATGTTGGAACCTGAATTAAGTGAAACATAGTTACACCCCAAGATTTATAGAAGTTTGTCACTTAATGCTACTTAGTAGAATCAAACTTGTGACCTCCAAGACCTGTATTACTAGGCTAACACCTTATTATTTCTAAAATTTAAATTTTTTATCTTTTATATTCCATATCAGTTTTATTTTTCCACATTGACTTCAAAGCTAGAATAAATATAAAAATTTTCTATAATTTGCAACATATTTTGCATAGCTTTCTCAGAAGTAGAAATTAAAGCTACAACATCTGCATAAAGAAATAGGTTTACTGTAAAGGATCCAATCTTGATAACATGCTTATTATTTCATGTATAGATGTAATCTTGTAACTCATTAATAAAGAGACCAAAAAGAGTTGGAAATAAACAACATCCTTGTTTTACTGTAATATTGCTCTAAAATTGAATATTTTAGTATGAATTCTTGTCTTTAAGCTCAATGATGACTTCTTCATGTAACTTTGGAATTTCTACCATCAACTTTGTAGAGATGCCTAAACTATTTAGACACAACCACAAATTTTTATGGATCATAGAATCATATGCTTTTGCAAGCTCAATAAAGTAAAAAAAAAAAAAACAATTTTTTGTTAAGTTTTTCTTTTCTTTTTTTTTTGCAACTTCCATACAGTATCTAAGGGTAACTAAGTAGTTAATTGGAAAATAGTTCTACAAGACATTGTTGCTATGTTATTATCTTTTGCCTAAATGCTAATTCTTTCTTCATGAATAGTGTCTAAAAACTTAGCAAAAATATTATTTACAACTATCATGTGATAGTTTTCCAAATTATTTTTATCATCTTTTTTTATATAAAAGTATTACCTTGTTGATTTTTCATCACTAATTCAAGCCATTCTTCATAACTAAGTTTAGTTGATGATAAATCTCTTTATGAATAGAAGTCTTGGTGTAGGGACACCTCTTCCAATTCCCTTATTCTACCCTCCATGTATGTTTTGGAAAGTTTTGCAGTATTTTGGGCTCATTTTGATGGTTTAGGAGGTTCTAGGGTCTATTGAGACATGTTTGGAGGCATCCAAAGGTTCCATACATCAAAACAAGCATTTTTGTGTGTAAGCCTTGGCAGGTGAGATGTCCCACTAGAAACGAAGATGTCTTAGATGAGACATCTCAACTGTGTATGCAACATCTTGGGCAAGACATCTCACCAGAACCTAAGATGTCTCAGAAAAATAGTAAATATCTCAACCAAGGGCTAGTTTTTCATAGTAGATGTCTTGGCAAGATCAGAGAAAACTTGTATAGATGGGAGAACTTCTGAAAATTCCCATCCCAAATCGAGAAATAACCAAAGCAAGATGGAAATAGCTGGGGAGAAGGTAAGAAAATTGGGAAAACATCAAAAGAACCTCAAGTTGAGTTGAGGAAAGGTTTCTAGGTTTCTTGTCTTTTGATTGCCTATAAATATCATTGTAATTCACCATTGTTAGTGTCGAAGGCCTAACCCAAACCAAGAACAAGATAGAGAGCTCTTGAGGAAGAAGAGCTTGTGTAAGGAAATTGAGTGAGAGGTAAGGAAGAACACTTAAGAGAGGTTGAGGAAATCTCTTATAAGTATCTTTTTTTGAGTTTAGGCTTTATGGTGAGCTATTGAGGATTGAGAGGGGACAAGTTTGGCCTCTAAGGTCCTTGGCAGAGTTGTGAGTTAAGCTTGGCTCCTCATCTTTGATGTATTTTCAATGTATTTTAAGAATTTTCTTAATATAAGGAGATTTTTCTCTATTTCATTGTGTTGATTTTATTTTCTAAGCTAAGATTTACTTGGAAGGTATAGATTGGGTCCTATTGGGATCTATGAAGGTGCCACCCTTGCACTAAGTCCCAACCAACTTAAGTAATTCAACATATAAATCATCTGAATCAATAGCTTTTCTAGTTATCAATCTATTAATACCTTCTGTTACTTCATTTAGAGTAAATTGGATAGAATCATGACAAGAATTAAAATAGTAATTGACAACTTCTCATGAAAAGAGATTATTATAGAATGCATAAATTTGATAAAAAGGAAAATTAAGTGATGGAGAGACATTTCACTAAAAATATTTCCAAAAAATTTTGGGCTTCCTTTTAATCATGTATGCAAAATGTTCCTATTGTTCTCAAACAAAAAATTTCTTATTTTTCATAACTTAGCATTTGTATTATCTAATCAATTTTTTCTTTGATTTCTATTAACTATTTTAATGTCCTTCTAGCTTATACACAATCATCATCAAATCAATTTTTCAAGCATGAGTTAGTAACTTCTTTAGGTACCTTTATTAATATTTGCTCCAACTCCTTAACATGTTTTTCAACATCCCACTCATTTTGTACCACCTCCTTATATTTTAAATATTTTGGTCTCATTTATATGGATAATTATATGTGGTGGAAGTATATCAAATAAAAAAAATAGTAGGAGGTTTCGAGGCTCTAAATGCTTTCAAAAACAAGTGTAAGGATTTAGGACTCTAGTCTTGGAAGATTAGAAAACAATTTTTTTAGACTATCATCTATTCTACTACATTATATGAATGTGTTGTTTGGGAACCTAGACTTGTTACTAAACTTTGAAAAGATATTGAAAGAGTGCAAAAACTTTTCTTTTCAATGAGTTAAAGGTGAAGATGCAAACACCTTACTCAATGTTATTATATGAATATAACTTATTACCTTCAGAAGTAGAAATCTTATGTCAATTCCTCACATACACTCATAGCTTACATATCTCAAGGCAAGACAAATTCTCTAAAGTAGTTCTTGAGGATTTGTGGGATTGTGGTTGGTATTTTTATGCAATGATTAAGTAAATGAAATATCACTTATGAGGACATGCAGCAAAATCCTAAGCATATTCAACAACTAGTCAAGTAGAAGATTTTAACATAGATGTGGTCTAATGTGAAAGGCAAGAGATACATCACATTAGATTTAATAAACTAGATGTAGAAGCTCACTATCTTTTAACTGCTATTCTAATCAAGTATTGAAATGTTATTAGCAAGTTTTGTTTAAATTTTTATCATCTTAGAATTGAAAGTGGAAAATTGATTAAACTTCTTTGAGAACAGTGCATTTGTAAATTGTGTAGATTAGGAACCCTTGATGATGAGTTACATGTGTTTATTCCTTGTGTTATGGCTACCAATTTGAGATAGCATTATAATATTATAGTAAAACCTGTATGATTTGTTTTTGATGCCTCCATTGATGGTTAATTTATATAGTTTAACTTTATTTTTCATGAAAATGTCATATCTATCCTAGACATCCTATGGGTCTTTGAACATGATAAAGCTTCATTTCATTTCATATTTTTTTAGCCTTTGATGTTATTTTCATTTGTTATATTTTCTTTTTCTTTTTCTTTTTCTTTTTAATATCATGAAACATATTGATTTGCAATAGAAAGTCTAAATGATGATGACATGATTCCACCAACTTATCTCCTACTTTAAATTCTATGATTCATTAAATATTTGCAATTGAGGAAAAAAAAGAAACAAATCAATACAAGGGTTACTTTGAGCTCCTATCAAAGTGAATGTTGCAAAATATGGAAACCTTATAAGACCATTATAGATGAAAAGATCATAAGCCTTTGTCTATTCCAAAATTGTTATCCCATTTTATTAATACTACTGTCTTGTTTTTATTAAAATTACATTCCATTTATTCTTGTACTAATTTTTAAGACTTTAGATTATTGCTATATTTCATTTGTTATTTCATCCATAAGGAGCAAATAAGCTAAAGCTAAGTGCAAACCATTGATATGGATAGGATGAAAAATTAAATATAATTGTACAAGTTAAAAAATTAGACATAATTCCATAAGTAATTCTCATTTTAATAATAGCAAGCTAAGTTTTAACCCTTGATATACACTGGGTGGAAAATCAAACGTAATTCCACAAGAAGTTTTAATTCCAATATTACCTCCTTGGTACTTGTCTTCGTGAAACAAGTAATTTAAGGGTTATTTGTGTTGGTGTAATTTGTAGACTTTAACATAATCTTACCGTACCAATTTGACACTTCACTACCATTCTAGCGGACATCACGCTCCCTTTTGCCATGGAGAAGAAAGTGAACATGTTTCGGTAAGAAAGAAATAGTATCCCTGTCCGGTTGCTCGCTGCAAGGACTACCCAGTAATAGTGCTAGTCTGATCAACGACCTTTTAGTTGCAGAGAAACATTTCTTTCATTATCAGTGTTGTGCAAGGACAATTGTTTTATTTTGCAAACAAGGACAATGTTTTTAATCACATGCATCTGACAACGATGTTTTGTTATAGCATTGACAATGCAGTCACAGAAATTGCAATTTTTCTTTGTATTCACATGTTTGGTCGTGGACATGGGAGCCTGAGATCGTACTCCACCACCTATGGTTTTTAAAACATCTGCACGACAAAACGACAAAGCAGCTAGTCATAGTTAACATACACACATAAATATATATATATATATATGAGAATGATTATAGTCGGTTAAAATAAATACATACATATATGAATGGTGGTTTCATAAAAGAATATTCTGTAACAATAATAAACGGTAACAAACAGCCTGGGCTCTTTGTTTTGCATACGGTGACATATTATCTTGGGGAAAATTGCAACCGTAGCAATAAACCAATAACCCAAATCTACGGGAGCCCCGAAGCGACAGCAGTTCAAGTTTAGGGTGCACTCCATTTGTCTTGTTTGAACGTGAAGAAAGAAGAGGTAGGAAGAATGGCTGCAGTTGGAGGAAACAGTTAAAAGATCAAAAGGAAAGAAAAGAAAACAAAACTTCCATGTCTTTGAGATGTGGAGCAAGCAAACAAACCAGAATTCAATGGAGGGAGAAGGCCCATTAGACCAGTGCGAGTCTTACACGCGGAAATCCACCATGGAAAAGCCGAGGGCGGTCCCCACATTCCACCAGTCAAAACAGAGATCAGCAGTCCAGTTGCAGAAATGCAGAATGCACAGGACCGGCAACCGACACGGCAGCGGCAGCAATAACAGCAGCAGCAAAAAATTGGGGAAATGAATGACCATGCCAGATTTCTTTTTCTCTTGCTCCTCCTCCTCCTCCCCTCTCTGACTCAAGAACAGACTTTTCAGAGCTCAGAAATCAGAGTTCTTGGCTTACCAATTGCAATTCCTCATGTCTGTCCTCTGAGCTCTGCGTGACTGCGTCCTCTTTCTCGCTGCAAAAAAACGCCGTACTTTGCGAAGCGAGCAAACTTTTTGCTGTTTCTTCTCTCTTTACGGAGCGCCCTTCCTTTCTTCCATCACATCGCCAACCGGTCAAACCCTAACGTAGACATACTCGTCCAATTATCAACTCTGCGACGGGACTTGCCAGGGCCCTCAGGTTAAGTCCATCTGCGGTTGGTCGGTCCTTGCAGCGGTCAAAACCAAATCACAAAATCCTTGAATAGTAATACCGTCCCTTGCACACCTCCACTCCTCTGCTGCCAAAGCCAGTGTTATTTAAGCTGCTCTGCCTGATGCTTTCGACCCTCCGATCCTGGACTCTCCACGTCTCTTCAGCAGGAAGGATTCGTATCTGCACATCATTCAGTAAGTTTTCAGCCTTCTGTAATGGTTATCGTTAATGAAATTCAGCGATCGATGTCCAATTATATGAAGAATTTATGCACCTTGTAGAACATTGTCAATTGCTTCGCATCTGAGCAGTGATATATAGATAGGATTTATGTGTGCCTTCTATCATTTAGAATGCATAGGTTATTTTCAAACGGAGCAAATTACAAAGTACTTCGATTACATGATAAAGTTATAACATTTGAAAACAGATCCATAAATTTCGTTTTGCTTGGACGATCTCGTGATGAAGCGGGCGAAGGAGAAGATGTTGAGCTCGGAAATGACAGGCGAATCGACGGCGCCTCCGAATCAGCCGAGAAAACGAGGCCGGCCGAAGAAGATCGTTGTGGAAAAAAGCGCAGCTGCGGAGGAAGAAGAACATAAGAAATCTGGTGAAGAAACTATTGTTGACGATGCTACTGAGTCAGTCAAGGCAAAGGAACAAAATGAGGAAGAAATCCAGCAAAAGGAGGAAGAAGAAGAGCCTTCAAAGGCACCAAACACGTCCAGGAGGGGAGCAATGAATCGTCGAAAAAGCGAGCCTCGCAGAGCTGCGGATTAATCGTCACAAAAATAACCTGCGAACGCTCAGCAGACAGATGATTTTAACAAGTTCTGATATAACCTGTACATTCATTCAGTTTCGTTTGATTGTTTGTGGGTATGCATTTGTGCATGCAAGCTGCGTCTTCATCTTAATCGTCAACGTCGTCTCTTCTTTCATTACTGATATTCAACCATCCATGCATTTAGCAGTATAAAATTTTGTATGCGAATGTTCAACTGAAGGATGTCATATGATCGTATTTGTATCGCTGCAAGTTCTCATGGTCAAGCGAAAGGATATTATTTAATTTCATTCTATTGCCTATCGAGCATCTAGCAATTGCACAAATACAATGTATTTTGATTTTCGACAAACCTAGTAAAATCCTTGCAGCAGATTCTAGTTTTGGTTTGAAGGAAGTCTGGGATAGACGCCTTTGGAATCTTCGTTGACATGTAATATGTTAATTTCTTCTGTATTTGCTATTAAAGCGGTTTAAAATGAAAAGTTAGGTATAGTTCATGATTCGAAATGTCTCTCGTGCTCGCAATTGCTATGTATTTTTCATCTTTCTGCGACGCAAATTAAAGTTTAGCTTCTGTTCCTTAGAAGCTTTACCGTTGCAGTCCATCATGACGATCCCCGCCACATAAATCCTAAAAGTTCAGGATAAAGTTCAAGTAATTATTAAAGTTGGCGATGATTATTAAGGTTCGTGGATTCAGTATCTATCTGACTCCTTTGAAAACAAGTAATGCAAAAACTATCGATGGATCATTCAAAACATTAAATACAAGCACGTAGATTACGTTTTACATCATCTAGATTCTAGCTTAAATTTCACTTTTTGTTTCCTTATTTCATCAAACAAGGACGCTCTATCCTGGTCGTCCTTACCGCATTTTCCGGCGACGTTTCAATATCCTGGATAACTACCGTGGAAGCCTTAATTACCAATTTCTAGCGCTAATGCAAAATTTTGTGTAAATGTCAGGAATTCTTTGAAAGCTTATTATAATTCTCACATTTATTAACGTTTCAATGAATTGTATGTATTCGTAGAGGGTCTGGTGGAGCTTTAACATGAATTCATCGGTCTTCGAAGTAGAGCATCCATTTCCAGAACAAATGCAGCGGTATTGAGGAGCAAAAGAGTGGAAACGCAGCTTACCTGATGGCGAAAACCGACACACGAGTTCCGTAAAGATGAGCCAATCCGCAGGAGAAGCACCGCGTTTGTGCGGAGATCGCAGTCGCATGGACCGAATCTGTGGCAAAGGGCAACGATCACGGGACAGGGCGGTTGAATGTACGAGTACCGCTGACGGTATTGGAACGCAGAAGCGGTTTTCAAGCAAAAGCAGCGGAAAGGCCACCGCGATTGGTACGAAGCACGAATTATTGTTGCTTTTGCGTTTGTCGCGTGGGTAATGCGATTATCTTTTCTGTTTCCGGATGATTTCCGTGAATCTTTGGCACTCACAGCAGTTGCGTTCCGCGGCTTGTACAGTCGTTTGAAAAGGAACAAACATGTTTCATCTTCATCATTGCTCTCTAGTCTCTGCTCCAGCCTTTTACAATTATAACAGCGATTCATATGAATTATTATGGGACAAGTCCAAAAGCAATTGGACATAGCGATAGTGGGACAAGAGCGGGAAAAGGTGTTAAAAGCAAGATCCGGTCTTCTGAAACGAGCATTATTTGTCAGCGTCTTCCAAACAGAGAGTACTGTTGCGCGTCCTTTTTGGAGTAAAGTGTTTGCTATGAGTATATGCTACATGGCTATGTCATAATGCTATATTTGTAAAGTGAACTGCCGTAAAGGCCTAACGCAATTATAGCCAATGCCGTGTCTTTGAACTATCGTTGAAAACTTTTATTCTGACTTGCGACGAAATCTCAAGGCTGATTATGGTTTTCTGAATTTTCATTTTAAGCTTTCCTCGGACCACGACAAACAATGACACTGCTACACTAGCAACCGACAAAATGAACCACCTGGAATATGGCCATCTACCCACACTACGAGCTAAATTTGTAAGAATTTTTTTGTTTAAACAGTACAATAAGATTATAACTTACGCATACGGAGTGTTTTTTGAACCCCAATTCTGTGGTGGCTACGGTGGTAGCCGTCGGCCGGAGCAGGCCTATGTATACTGTAGTGGGCTTGAGCTTCCAAATTAAGTAAAAAATAAAAGTGATAAATTATACGAGTAGTTGACTACATTTGTGGAACTATGAGAGATAAAATAGTAATATTAAAGTAGGAAAGATCCTTAGAAGATATTGTGAAAGTGAACTTGTGGCTTAGGGTTACTAGGCCAATATCCTTATCACTAGGCTAGTACCTCATTATTTATTTAGTTAAGAATTCTTTAGTAAATTTTATGTATGTTGAAAAGATAGATTAATATAAGTAATACATTTGGTTAGAAACCCATCATTGATACAGTTGTATCATCATCATCATCATTCTAGCCTTGCCCCAATAAAATGAAGTTGGTCACTATTCATCTCTATGAAGAGCTAACTCTTTGTTTATTTGTAATTTCTTCAAATCATCTTTAGTTGTTTTTTTCCATGTCTTTTTCTTGGTCTTCCTTTCATTAGCTTTCCTGGAATAGTAATGTATTGTAATCTCATTATTTAATCTTCTTTGTACATGTTTATACCATCTAAGCCAACCATTTATGTAGCTAATCTAAAATAGAAGCCACTCCAAGTTTTCCACTAATGTTTGTATTATGCAATTTATCTCTTCTCGTAACATTCAACTAAAAAACCAAGAGGTCCCTAAATCTATGATCTACTTTACAAAGAAATGAGGAACTAAGTTAAACAAATATACACTCTTGTGCAACTCTCTTATTGATGATCATATGCTACTACACTTGATGGGTGGCGAGTATACCCTATGCCCAACCATACAAATTACAAGCATTCACATGCAATCTAGTCGAATTCTGCAGACCTTAAGTTCCTATGTACACTGGTTCTAGGACATAAAATCTAATCGTGATGATCGTTGTCTTCCCAACTACACTTGTGGAGCTTAGTTGTATGGTTAAGTGTAATTGAGGCACATGATTTTTATTATTTTATATTTTATTCATCTACGATTAATAACAAGTTGAAACACAATTTATGAACCAATTTAACTAATCTAATTACTAATTAATAATTAACCATCCTAACATAAGCATCTGGTCCCATTTTCCGTACACATCCTAAACGCATACAACATTGTTGGGCTACCAAGCGTTAAGCGCTACTAGGTTTACCAAGTGTTGTATGTTATGCTCAAAGAAATCGTACTTATGTGTTTAATCTATTTAACTTAATTAATTAATCAATTGAAGTGTAGTATAGCTTAATTAATTACATAATTAATGAAAATAGTAAATTCAAAAAATAAATCATTAATCTATTCCAAGTGCTTCAAGGTTTGATCAAAAGGCTCATCTTTATTACTATCCACATTGGTATGCTTAGGTACATTAGTGCTCGAATAAAGATCTATACACTTTCTAACTCCTGCTGTAGGCACTCAAAGAAATATTCTAACTCTTAAATG
>MNCI01003697.1:60277-75400 GCA_015680685.1 Gnetum montanum
TGAAACACCACAAAAATTTTTAGCAACACTTCTAGACAACTTCAGAGCCTCTGAAATGGCTCCAAGTAGCCCACCATGGAGCAAGCAAGGTCCCCCTGGGGCGCACCAATCATGACGGCAAGTTTTGGTGTTAAGGATCATCCGTTTCAAGGTCAAAAAGTGCCATTTTGGCTAAGTACAATGTGCTTGCGCTGTGTTTACGTTGCACAGCGTAAGGATCAGCATCACTAGCATTTGGGGCCCCGAAACTGAGTCAAAACAGGCCAAAATCAAGCACAAGGACCCCCCATGACCTTTGCCAAGGTCCCCAGCGGTTCCCAACCTTCAGAAAATCAAAGTTCGAGCCTTAAATGAAGTGTTTTCAGTTGATTACGCTATGGCTACATTTTCTTATGCTGCATAGCATAAGGATGCGTAAATACTATTCACAGCGTAAAACACTATTCACTGCACAAACACTATTCATCAAAGTTTCAGAAAATTCCAGAAAAGTTTTAGAAAATGGCAGAAGATCCTCAGCATCAGCAACTTATGGAAAATCAAAATTCGGGCCTTAAGAGAGGTGTTTTCGGTTAATTACACTGCGGCTACATTTTCTTACGCTTAAGAGCGTAAGGATGCGTAATCACTATTCATCAGCATAAAACACTATTCATCGCGTGAATACTATTCACTGCGTGAACACTATTCACTGCGTAAAATACTATTCATTGCATGAATACTATTCACTGCATAAAATACTATTCACAAAATACTATTCATCACGTGAACACTATTCATTAACTTCCAGAAAATTTCAGAAATATTTCAGAAAATGGCAGAGAATTATCAGCATCAGCAACTTTCAGAACATTCCAAAAAATTTCAGAAAGACTCAGGAACAAAGGAGTTTCATGAAAATGGGGGTCAAATTTCTCTTGTTGTACATTTCATTGTAAATCAACATGTGTGGGCATGTTAGGCCCTCATGTTTAAATTAAATGTACTTTCATGGGCTTGAATATCCCATAAATTGTAAAAAACGATGTACCTGGTCAAGAATGTAGTTTGCCGACACACATCCAACTCATGCACAACTGTCTGACACATATCCAACTCTCGCCAGCATGCATCCAGCCCAAGCACAACTGTCCATTGGACACATGTTACCAGATCTACTTTCCTCTCATCTCTCAGCCGTTGATTCCATTCTAAAATTCTATGTCGGAGCTCGGCCCAACCCTATAAATACCCTGTCAATTCACATAAATTAGGGGGGGAAATTAGAGAGATTGGCAATTTTGAGAAGGACAGAATCTTCAATCCTTGGGCGCTCGACACTCCTGACTGTTGGCATCCAAGCATTTCTCACGTTCATCACATCACATCATCGCATCATCACTTCAGACATCATCCCGGGGCTTAGTGCTTGACCTGCCATTCACACGTGCAGCTACACTTTGATCGGTGCATACCTTTTTATTAAACAATACAATAAAGTTCATTGTCTCCTATTTACATTATTTACTTCGGTTTATGCTTTGTTTACAATATAGCTCAATTTGTGCTTTATTTATAATTCAGTACGCTCTGTTTACATTTTTGTGTCGCTGTTTGCATTTCGTTTACATCCTGTTTACATCGTTCACGATAACCCCAGCGCTAGCCGTAGCTTATGCTCGGGGAAGTCCTTGGTTGATTTAAGTGCAAACCATCCAAGGCACTCTGCCTTCGTTCACTTTTCCAGCTTGCCCTCAAGTGAAGGCAAGGTCAGCTGTGGCTGCCCAACGATCTCTCAGTGTTTGTTTACCTTCCAGCCTTACACCGACGATTTAGGTCAGTACACAGTGCTTGTAGTCTATTTATTTGTCTAAGGGGTGTGCTTTGAATTCCCATCATTTTTCTCTTCTTTTTCTTATTTTTCTCTTTTTTTATTTTGTATTTGTATTTTGTTTATTTTTTCTTTGAAATTTTTGGATGGGAACTACACCATGCAAAGACTTATTCAACTTCTTATTATTGATTAACACAGAACAGTAAGAAGTCTATGAAAGTACTCAAGTGCCCAAGTAAGTAGAAGAGTAAAAAGAGTATTGATTCCCCTTGAAGTCACACCCTATGCAAACCTTTGAATCCTTCCTAATTCTAGAAACTACCAAGGTCACAAATTTATTAGAATTTTATTAAATGAAAGGGATCTCATATTTCCAAAATAAGAAAAATCATAAAGTTTGTGGATGGGTGGATGACATGGACTCATTGCCTATTCCATGAAAAAGAAACCATGTCTTGGCCATTGGTACAAAAATTCAAATGTAGAAACCAAACATTAGCAAACAAAACTTTAAGCACAAAACACCATTAGCAATAGCTACAACACCACTTTGTCCTATTGGCACAAAGCATGTTTATTAATAATAATTAGAAAATCACACTAAAATAAAGTAAAAAATATAAGAAATTTTAAAATATTCAAGAAAAATTTAAATGTACTAATGATGGTGTAAAACAAAAATTATGTAAAATAGGAAAAAATATTAAAAAATCAAAAAGGTGTAAAATAAACAATTGGCAAAAAACAAAAATGTGTAAAAAAAAATAGAAAAATTAAGGAGCCATGTATATGATTAGCATGGATGGCCATCTTTCCCATGACTAGGTTGGAAGGAGGAGATCCAAAAAATTGAGCATGGTTGTTCATTCGTTGAGGTATTTGTTGCATTGGCTTGCTTGGGCTTGTGGAAAGGCTTTATGTGTTGGATGCTGGCCAACTACTTCTTGTTTGGACTTTAAATTTTGTATATGATCATGGTCCCAGAAGGAAAGGTTTTATCAATTATATAAGGCCCCTTCCACAATGTTTGTAATTTGGTTCATTGAGGTACATGTGTGGGATTCGAATAGAGAGCCTTATATTCCAGTTGAAATTTCTCTTTCTATATTCTAAGGTCATGATGCTTTTTATTAAATGCCTTGTGCACTTCATTTAGGAATAGGGCCTCCAATTTATTTTCATCTAGCACATTCAGGTTGATTAATCTTTCTTTTTATGATAGGTTAAGATCAAGGTCCAAGTCACAAGTTGTTCAAAGTGTATGAAGCTTAGACTGAATAGCTAGGGTTGGTAATTTTTCATACACCAACTCATAGGGAGAGTAGCCTATAAGAAGTTTTCATGTTGAGTGGTAGGACTAAAGGGCTTTGTTAAATTTCATGCTCCAATCTCTCCTATATTTTCTCATAGTTCTTGTTAGAATCTTTGTGATCTCCTTGTTAGTCACCTCTACTTGACTATTGGCTTGGGGGGTTGATAGGGTGTTGTTAATTTATGTTCAACCCCCAAACATTACATGATTTTTCAAAAATTAGCACCTATAAAATGGGTTTTGTTGTTAGAAATTAATGCACATGGCATCCTACACTTGTTAAAAATATTTTGTTATACAAACCAAGTAGCAGTGGATCATGTACAGTTGGTGATGGCTACTACTTCTATCCATTTGGTATAGTAATCAATGGCAATAATTATATATACCTTTCCATTTGACATGGGTGTGATGAGGCCCATGAAGTTGATGCCCCAAATGTCAAAGGATTTCAATGGTTGAATTCATTGTTGAGGATCCTTCATTCATGTAGTCATCTCACCATCTCGTTGACAGTGCTCACAAGATTAGATAAATTAGTGGGCATCCCTAAAGATTATGTGCCAATAGTATCTTGTCATCAGGATTTTTATGGCTATGCATCTCCTAGCATAGTGGCCCCCACAAGGAATCTCATGAGCATCTTGGAGAACATGCAATTGATCTACATTAAGTACAAACCAATGAATCAAGCCATCAATGCACACCTTGTAAAGGTGTTCATTAATTTCTATGAATTGCTTAGCTTGGTGAAAAAACTATTGTTTCTTCATGTAGTCTAGATCTTGTGGCATCTCTTGAATAAGAAGATAAGTGAGGATGTCATCATAACATTTTGGTTCTATGGGCATTTGTTCATTTATATCACTAGCACAGATGAGTTCATCAAGAAATTGGTCAAAAAGTAAGCTCTCCTCCTCTTTGCTATCTCATTGTAACTAAGACAAGTAATCAGTGACCACATTCTTAGTCCCCTTTCAATATACCATTGTAAGATTGAATTCCTACATGATCACCAACCATCATATGACATGGGGACTCATTGTTGGTTTGGCACTATAATCAATGTGCATAAACACTTTATATCCTAAACTTTTCTAGAGCATACACCACTTCCATTAGTTCTTTTTCTATGGTGGTGTAATTCAACTATGCACCCATAATGCTTCAACTTACATAGTGGATGTAATATGAATGTTTCTTATCATCCAACTACATAAGCACAACTCCCAAGGCATAATTAGATGCATTTGTCATTATATGAAATGGTCTAGACCCTTCAAGTGCTCGTAGAATTAAAATCTCTACAAGCTTCTACTTGAGGCTCTAGAATGCATTTTAACATTCCTCGGTATAGATGAATGGAGCATCTTTCTTTTTTAGTTTGACCAATGATTTTGTGATCTTAGAGAAATTTTCTATAAATCATCGGTAGTAGCCAGTGTATGCAAGGGTTGACCAAACATCTTTGATGGTTTCTGGTTGGTGGGTGATTCCTTGGATGACCCTTATCTTTTTGGGATCTACCTTGATCCCTTCCTATGAAATTCTATGCTCCAATACCATGCCTTCTTGGACCATGAGATGACTCTTTTTCCAATTGACCTATAGATTTGTTTCCAAAAATATTTTGAGTACTTGCTCAAGGTAGTCCAAGGCTTGCTTAAATGGATCACCATAAGTGGAGAATTCATCCATTAAGAATTCCACTTTGCTACCTATTTGCTACTGAAAGATGCTTAAGACCAAATGTTGGAGAGTGGCAAGAGCATTGCACAAACTAAAAGGCATCATGCAATATGCAAAGGTCCCCCAAGGACTCATGAATGTTTCTTTGGCTTGATCTTCTAATGCAATCAACATTTGGTTATAGCCACTATAACCATCTAGAAAACTATAATAGTAATGTCTAGATATGGTTCCAACGCTTGATCACCAAATGGCAATAGAAAATGATCTTTGAATGTTGCCATGTTTAATACCTAAAATCAATACAAATCCACCATTTTCCATCTTTCTTTAGCACTATCATGAGTGGGATAACTCACTTACTATCTACAATGTGGTAGATGACCCTTACCTTAAGGAGTTGCTCAATATCCTCTTTGACGATTTGCTTTAATTTTGGGTTCAATCACCATTGTGGTTTCTTCCTTAACTTCATGGATGAATTAGTATAAATGTGATGCTAGCATATCTATGGATCAATTCTAGTGAGTTGAGGATATGACCAAGCAAAGGTTGTTGTCCATTTGTTTATCATTTTCAACAATTTTTTTTCTACTTAGGAGTAAGTTTGACATTAAGTATGATCAACTTGTCATTTTTAAGAATGCATATTCCAAGCCAGTAGGTAGAGCTTTTAACTCTAGGGGCTCTTATTTGAAATTTTCGGGGATCTCTAACTCTTCTCAATTGGTATCATCATTTTCATTATTACAGAGTTGGTGATGAACTTGATTTAGTTCATCCATGCCTATGACATAAGCACATGTTAAATTCTTAGTAGGTTCCATGCACATTGTGCTACTACAAGAATCAATGGTTACCCATTGGGTAACCTTTTGTTTTGTGGCTACTACTTATAGACACTTTTAAATATTTGCTTCATGTGCACACTACCTACATGCAAAAATAGGTGTTTGTTTTATAGACCAAAGTTTCTACATATACTTGCACCTTGTATCATTGTAAATGATGCATGGAACTTGTTTCTTCTCAATATTTCCAAATGCATTTTCCTTAGATATCTCTAGGGAAAGATCTTTGATGTCGATTCTTGCATCAATAGTGCTTAGCCATTCCCTTCCCATAATCATTGGAAAGTTCCCTTTGCAGTTCTCAACCTTGATTACGAGGAAATTGGCAAGATAAGATCACTCATAGATGATGGTTACAATGTCTTCAACTAGTTCCAATGGAATAGTAATGGACTAGTCTACCAAATTCAATTGGATATTACTCTTTTTAAGAGGCAATAGGTTCCATTTAGTACACCTCTTTTGAAAAAATCAACTTCACATTGGAACTTGAATTAAGAAGAGATTTACATGGTTCATTTCTAACAATATGTAAATAGATAAGAGGACTCCTAGTATTAGCTAATTTTCTAGGAACGTTGCCAACCTAGATCCAATTAGATATGGCATGGATGAGCATAATAGTATGGATTTTGCATGGCATTTGGTTTGAAGGAGACTCAATGGAATGGTTTGCAAAGGATGAGGTAGGAGTAGGGTGGCCAGCCACCTAGTTCTATGAGGGCTTAGTTAGGTTGTTGGGTCAGAAGAATGATCTTTTACGAGCTCGAGGTTCTAAACCACTTAGTTAATGAACCGATTGTGGATTGATAACCTTGATAGCATTGTATTGCTACGACTAGGCTAGAAGTTCATCCTACATGAATGGAGCACGTGGTAGCTATGTTGAGGATGGATGAATAGGTGCAAGAATAGGAGAAGGATAAGGATGAAATGTGGTATCCCTCCTAGAATATGAAGAATGTGTTCTATAGTATTCGAGGTAATAGTAGTGATGTTGAAAATGAGAAACATGACTGAAAGAATCACATGGAGATAGAGGTTGTTGAACATAATACACATATGGATCTAGCTACTTGTAAGGGTATTGCTGCCCTAGTAGTGTCCCCCATGACTATGGTTGATGCCATTGTTAATACTACTCATACCATTGTGGTGGAGTTCCATTTGGATAATATTGTTATTGCTAATGGAACTACCTAGGATTGCCTTGAGGATAAGGCAATCTTCTAGGTGTTTGTCTTTTTGCTAGTCGTGGATTTAGAGCATACACCCTAGACTCTTGTAAGTGTGACACAATGGGGAAACATCCCTTAAGATGTTCATATTGGTAGATGTCACATCCACCATCATGATCTAATTCAATTTTTGCAACATCCTCTACTATAACAATCTTTCCCTTACCCATTTGATTGGCTTGTTAGCTTTCTTTTTGCCTCTTATAGTTGTAATCACTACCTTGTTCTTTGGACTCTTCAGTAGTTTTCAAGATAGTTTGAAATATACTATCTAGAGAGTCCCATAATTGATCTACCTTAGCCAAAATTTTAGAGGGAAATTTTTGAATTGGCAAGGTTTTCCAGTTCACCACCTCATTAAGTGATGATTCCTCCTCACTATCACAAAATTAAACCTTCCTCTTGTGAATGGAAGGATCTCGGTTGTATTTTTTTGCACTTTTGCATTTCCTCAACTCTGCTTCTTCTTTTGCTACCTACTTGATCAGCCTTTGGATTTGATGAATTCTTAACTTTGACAATTACCCTTGGGCATAGACTCCAAGAGTTCTGCTTGTTTATGATAAGCTTTTTATGACAAATATTAGATGTATTCCTAAGTGTCCAAGTTGAGGAGGTGGATGCAAGGATGAAAGCAAGGAACACATGAGTGCTTAGATACCACCATGGGTAGATATTATTCCTTATTACATAGATGTCCTAGCCATGGTTATTCTCAGTAGTAGCAACTTTTCCATATCATAGATGAGCTCTTATCACAAACAAGGAGAAGTTCATGAGCTCTGAGTCCTTGCATCTGCCTCCTTGTTTATGAATACTTCAAGGACTGGTATCAACTTTTTACTTTTTAAATAAGTATCTTGGAAAACAACTTAAGCTTTTGCTAGTCATTTTCTATATTTTGCAAGGCACAGGCATCGTGAAAATCTTGAAGATGATTTTGCAGATCTAAGTTATATCCCCCTTAAAACTTGGGGATATTATTCATGTTTAGCTTCTTGATCCAGCTATCCTTTATGTTCCTTGTAGGAATTCTCACTACCTCTGCAATGTTTAGCATGCTTTGGGTAGTGAGAAAAAGGCTCATCATAGCCATGATCTTCGTGCTTATGATGCCCACTTCTACCCTTTTGTTCATGGTAATAGGCCTCTCTTGAATGCCCGTGCCCTAGATATTGACTTGCTGAATGTTCCCTATGATCATCTTAGTCCCATCAATCACCTCCATCACAATCGCATCCCTTGTGGTTGCATTCAGAGCCATAAGAGGAAGAATATGACAATGAAGGTAATGAAGAAGGACCACTAGCACCATCATAGTGCCTACCACCCCTTCTTTTGGTAGTCATGGTTATGATCATGATCATGATGCTCACCTATTTCCCTACCATGACTCTCCTCCTTGGATCCCCCTTTGTCATTGGATCCATTCTTGCTAGAACCAAGATTCTGTATCATGGATTGTAAGTTTTAGTTTTGATCTCCTTCATTAATGTCAAAGAGAGGAGTCTCTCTATATGAAAAACCCTTAGAGAAGGATTCTCCACCATTTTTTTGATACATTAAGAATGGGGAATCATTGGACCATTTCCTTTTCATAGATTCATAATGCTTCTTTAGTTGTTGATCTCTTAGGTGTTGTGCATCGGTGGGATGATTATTCCTAGCATCACTATCTTGCACAACATATTCAACATGAAGCCCTTGGATGCCCAATTGCATAAGAGTTTGTTGGAGCATTGTAGGGATGGATCAATCGGGTGGTAACACAATGTTTCCCTCCATGTCTTGCCGTTATAGTAGCTTATTCTATTGTAGGAGGAAGGTGAAATTGGGTACATACTCATCAAGATTAGCATATACCACTCTGTATTTCTAGGGCATCTATTGATTTACTCCATCATACTTGGATGAAAAATCACTGATGCAAGAAGAAGACATCTTGTATTAGAAGATAAAAAAAATTACAGTGTGCTTTCATATAATTTTTGTAGTTATTTTGATGTATGATATGAATTTAGGGTTCTTTCCAATGATGTTACATGAATTTTCACTAAGTCTTAGATAGCACACATAATAAAGTAAAAGTTCGTAGTAACAATGCTAATGATGAGTGGTGAGTATACTTTATGGCCAACCATACAAATTATACACATTCACACATAATCCAGTCAAATTTTGTAGACCTTAAGTTCCCACATACATTGGTTCTAGGACATGAAATCTAATCATGACAATCATTGTCTCGCAACTACACTTGTGGAGCTTAGTTGTATGGTTAAGTGTAATTGACGCACATGATTTTTATTATTTTATATTTTATTTGCCTACAATTAATAACATGTTGAAACTCAATTTATGAGCCAATTTAATAAATCTAATTATTAATTAATAAATAGCTATCCTAACATAAGCATTCGGTCCCACTTTTCATACACATCCTAAACACATATAACACTGCTAGGCTACCAAGTGCTATATGTTATGCACAAAGTGGTTGTACTTATGTGTTTAATCTATTTAGCTTAATTAATTAATTAATTAAAGTTTATTTTAGCTTAATTAATTACATAATTAATGAAAATAGTAAATGAAAAAAATAAATCATTAATCTATTCCAAGTGTTGCAAGGTTTGATCAAAAGGCTTTTCTTTATTATTGTACACATTGCTGTGCTCAGGTACATCAGTTCTTAAATAAAGATTTGTACACTTTCAGACTCTTGCTACAAGTACTCATAGAAATATTCTAACTCTCAAATGATAAAAATACAATAGCTTTATTACAAATATGATATGACATCCCATAAACACGGCTAGTAACCACATATTTATAGACTTTATTATGGGGATGCATTGACAAGGCCTCATAAATGTAGCAAACACTACATCGAGTGTTCTCATTAACATGGCAACTTGACATTGATGGGGCCATGTCAATGAGGCCACATTGATAGGGACCCATTGACAAAACATTTTGATGCTTCATCAACAATTATATAGGGCTTGATCTTGTCTGAATAGAATTGGAGAGATAACCATGGATCTAGAAAATCATGGGGATGATTCTTATCATCTCATTTAAGGATCTGCTTAATAATAGATGAACTAACCATGGGATTTGATAGTAATTACATGAATAGGATTTGATATTATTTAATATAGATTTAGAGATGAGATCTATCTAACTATTTTGAAAAACATCTAATCATCATATTCCACATCAACATATATCTAAGCATTCACATTTTTTCCATACTAATTTGTTGTTCATTCCTTGTTTGTAATGCCTCATATTCAGTATTATATGAGATAGAAAACCTTCTTTAAAATTTCCCCTTTATTTTTATTGGTATTTCTTTATCATATAGAGTACCACTAGCCTATCTCTATTTTGACCATCTTGCCTCAATTCTATTTCTTATATCTTTATCAATTTCACTATCTAATTAGAGGAATGACCTTAGGTAGAAGAAATGTTTGTATTAAGGGCCTTTTTAGCCTTGAATTATCACTTATATTTCACCATTATTTATGATATTATTAAAATTTCATTCCATTTATTTTTTCTTATTTCTACAAATTTTTAAGCCTTTTGATTTTAGAGCATCTCTCCACTTCTTTATTTTAGAAGCAATATTTTCTTGAAGTGTATCCACCAACATAATATCATCAGCAAATAACATATGCTATGGAATTTTATCTTGTATTTCCTTTGCTAATTCATCTATAATAATGGTAAATAAGTACAAGTTAAGTACAAAGCCTTAATGTAGATTTATTGTGACTAAAAAATGATATATTATTCCATAACTTGTTCTAATTTTAGTGGTATCTCCTTCATACATATCTTGAATCACTTTAATATATTTATCAAGTTTGTTTTTCCTCTACAAGACCTACTAAATAATATATTTAGGCACTTTGTCATATGCTTTTTCCAAGTTAATTAAGATGATATGTACATTTTTTCTATATTTTTTTAAATTTCTCCATCAATTGTCATATCAAGAAAATAGCCTCTATAGTACATTTCCTTAGCATAAATCCAAATTGATTTTCTAATAATATTGACTCAAATCATAGATGATACTCTATGACTTTCTCCTATAACTTCATAGTATGGCTGATTAGCTTGATTCCTATGGAGTTTGCATAATTATTTTCTTCTCCTTTATTTTTATAGATGGAAATAATAATATTTTTCTTCAATCATTATGCGTTTTTCTATAGTTTTGTATTTCTTGCTATTTGTTATGTTGTCCTTAGAGAAGCTACACTTTGCAATACTAAAGGGTTGTATAGTGTAGATATTTTATTTTCTAACATTTGGAAAAAGATATTATAAAATTTATAAAAAGAAAGTAGTTTTTATTTGTGAAGATTTTAATGCAAGGGTTATCTTTAAACATATATTATTTAGTAAAAACATGAACTTGGTAGTGTAGACTTTGCTTTTAATAAGTGTTCTTAGCATTTGGTAGATAATAATATTAATAGAAAGGGATAATAATTCTTAGCATTTGCTTTTAATAACAAAGAATTTAGATATTCTCATTTGCAATAGACTCACTAGGTTTCCAATGATTATATTCTTCACATTTATAGGACTTCAAAGTAACTCATGTATTGACTTGCTTTTATCTTTTAGTGACCGTAAAAAATATATTATAAAGTTTATAGTAGGGGAAAATTTATTGAATCTCATCATCATCATTTGGAATTTTTTTTACAAATTAGTATGCAATTTGATGCAAAAAATAAACAAACAAAACTTTCATTTAGTAAGATTACTTATTAAGGTAGAAAATAAATATAAGGAAGTAGTAAAAACTTGTTAGAGTTTTCAAAGACATTGTAAGAATTTAGAGAAAATTTTACTTAAGGGAGCTATGTAGGTTAATAATGCTTATGAAAATAAAGCTTATACGAATTGATTTGATGATGATTGTGTTGAAGTTAGGAATAATATGAAAAAGACTAACAAAGAATAAAGAAATTATTTGGTCAAGAGGTGTAAATGCCTTATTAGAATTTTTTTTAAAAAATATTTTATCAAAGTACAACAAGAATAGTTTGTTTACATGATTAAAAAAGAGCCTAAGAATTTTTGGAAGTTTTTTTAAAGTAAAATTTATACATACATAAATTGTCAATTTGATGATGTTGGTGCATTCTATAGTAATATTTTCTCAAGAGAGGATGATATGTGTTATCACAATTTTTGTCAAGCCCCTTTGCATTTTACCATAGAAGAAGTTGTATATAACATTAATAAATTAGCATGTGGAAAAGTTAGACATTTAGATGGTTTATATGCTAAATTGATCAAATAGGTACAAATATCTATTAATTAAATGTTATTATTAATGAATACTAAATGGTAGAAGATTACTATGGCAATGCTTTTTCATAAGAAAGATAATAGAAAAAATTTAAATAACTATCATATGATAGTTATAAGTAATATTTTTGCTAAGTTGTAATGTATCATTCTTGAAAGAATATTAAGAAATTGGAAAAAAATAAACAACACTAGAGTAATCTGCCAAGTAGGTTTCAAACAAAACCATTCTATTGTTGATTATCTTGTTACTCTTAGATGATACATTGAACTTGCAAGATAGTCTAACAAAAAATTATTTATTTTCTTTATAGATTTTACAAAAGCTTATGATTTAGTAATTAAAAAAAAG
The DNA here is from genome assembly GCA_015680685.1 of Gnetum montanum. Taxonomy (NCBI): domain Eukaryota; kingdom Viridiplantae; phylum Streptophyta; class Gnetopsida; order Gnetales; family Gnetaceae; genus Gnetum; species Gnetum montanum. The sequence goes on from MNCI01003697.1 coordinate 72,876, forward strand.
TTATGGTTGTAGATAAATAAAATAGGTCTCCTTGCAAAACCCATAGTAGGGACTTAAAAGTTGTATGAAGAAGTTACCATCAAGCTACAAGGCATTGAATCAAAAAATAATTTCAAATTTTGAAAAAAATTGTAGTAGAACAAGGCTATCCTTTATCTTCAACACTCTTTGGTCTTTTCATTAATGAGTTTCAAAATTGAAAGTGTAATAGACAACATAGACATGCTATAAAAATAGGTTTTGAAGCAATGAACCTATTTCCATATGTAGAAGATGCTGCTTTAATATCTACTTATAAGAAAGGTACATCTAATATACTACAAATTTTAGAAAAATTTTGCATTTCTTCTAGTTTGCAAGTTAATGTAGAAAAAGCTATAATGATGATATGGGGCATGTAAAGTACAAAGTATAATTTTAAATTAAATGGTCAGAATATATAAATTGTGAACTCTTTTAGATATTTAGATCTTAAATATATGAGTAATTATAGATGAAATAAATGCATTAAATAAATAATAATAGAAAGAATAAAAATTATTTATATAATTAAAAAAATTGTAAGACATTAGAAGTTTGGGTATTGATGAAGCATTAGTTAGTTAATATATCGTAGATGCTATGTCACATCTGCATTGTAGCATCCCTGTTGGTGCATCTTAGTTGGCTACTACATCATAGCTATGTTGACGTGTACGCATGGATGCAACCTTGTTGATGCGTACGTGTTGATGTGATCTCAGCAACATAGGCATTGAGGTGTTGATGCATACGCATTGATGCAATGTGTGTTTTCACCTATAAATACATGTGCTCCTACCATGTATTTGACATTCTTTTGTCAATAGAGTAGACAATCCATTATAGTTTTATTTTGTAGTCTTATAGAATAGTCAATGAGTGCCCATAGTATGGATTTGAGTTAGTTGTACAATGTCTTATTTGAGTGGCANATCAATTGGCAGAATGTGCATGACCATTTTCGAGCACAAACATGTATTCGCTTGGTAATCCCAGTAGCATTGTTACATGGTTCACCTAGTAGCATAGCGCTTAGTAATCCTAGTAGTGGATATATGGGTTTAGGATGTGTACGACAAGTTGAGAAAGAAATTCATCACTCATAGGCTAGTTTAGACTTTACTTTCTATTGTTAAGTAGGTTAAATAATTAATTTCTCTATTATTGTTATGAGTAGCATAAAGTTGAAACAACATAAACAATCATATGCCTTACTTTGGACTAAACCATACATGACAAAGCTACTACTTTCCCAAGTGGGAAGATAGCAAACTACAATCAATGTTTAATGATTTAGATGCACAATTGGTCCCATCCACATAATTCAATTGGATTGTGTGTGAATGCTTGCGATTTGTATGGTTGGACATAGGGGGTGCCTTCCACTCATCATTGGTGCTATTGTCGAGGAAGATGCTAGTTATCTAGATTAGTTGTATCATGCACAATTGTTGTCAAAGTGTTAATGATTCATCTTTTAGAAAATATTAATATTTTAAAGTCACACACATTATTACCATGCATTTTTCACATAGGAGCAAGAATGCATCACATGATGAAAACTCTCATAGGAGAAATGATAGGATCTATAATAAAGAGAATTGGAGTGAACAACCTCAAGCAAGGGTTTCATAATGCTCATTTCAACTTGTACTACATGTAAGGGCTACATTCAACTAGTATAAAAAACTATAGAGGATATGGAGTAAGTCTTAGATCAAGGAGGGTCTCAAGGCCTAGGACCTCCTCTAAATTTAGAAAGGATAAATCAAGGAACCATAGGAAGAACTATAGAAGCCATGGCAATTCCCTTAGTTCACCATCTTCCTCTTCCTTGTTAATGTCTATATTTGACGAAGATGAACATAGGTATAGAGATAGAGCTCTGCTATGGGATCAAGATAATGATAGAAATTGAACCCAAGAGAAAAATCAAAGACATAAAAATGAGCATAGAGAAGGTCATCAAAATTAGAAAAATAGAAATATATATTATCACCATGAAATGTCTAGTATAGATGAACCCTTGTTGGCTACTAGGGATTTGACATAGATTAGGGAGGCAGTTTAAATACCTCAAAGGCATTAAAGGAACAATTGCATCAAATGGCTTGATATGGACAACATTCCTAAATTTAGGGGAGGCTATAATTCTAACCCCCAACATCATTTAAAAGCTTTCATGATACCTATGTGTTGCAAAATATTGAACATAAGTGGCAAAAGCTTAAGCTCTTTCCTAGGACACTAGTTGATGAAGCCAAAAGTTGGTATAGATCGTTGGAACCAAATTCAATCCATCGATGCTTCAAAATGCTAGAGCTCTTCAACAAAAAATACCAAAACTAATGCGAGAGTGTCTAACCTAAGAACACAAATCCAAGGGTGGAAGCAAGAAAATCATGAATCCTTGGATGTGGCCTTGGATAGATACTATTATCTACTACATAGATGTCCAGGCCATGATTTCTCTCAGAAAGAGTAACTTTTCCACATCATAGATG
>MNCI01003697.1:75453-110648 GCA_015680685.1 Gnetum montanum
AAAAAAATGGTTGTAGGTGAAGAGGTTATATACTCAGCAATAGAAGATGATGATGGATGTGACATCTACCTATATGACCATCCAAAGGATGATTGCCTAGGCTTGTTACATCTACATGAGTATTGAGCTTTTACTTTAAATCCCAAGTTCATACAAAAGAAAATTCCTAGAAAATTACCTTTCTCACAAGGTAATTATAGATAGTCCTACAACCAATTGTACTATCCTAGTGGGACTTCTTACTAGCCTCAACACTACTATCAATTATAGTGGTAAAACCCACAGTCATGGGAGAGGTCATCATCTAACTAGCACTATCCTTATTGCTAGCTAGACTCACATGGATATTATGTTTAATAACCTACTTTCCCACTTGGTTTTACTTCCTCTACCTCACATCACTACTACTTCTCTCCTAAATACCGTCAACCTACAACATCTTCTGTATGATCACAATCTCAAACCTCTCATTCTCTATCATACCATTAATATTCTTGTACTTCACTCCACCATATGTAACTACCAAGAACATAGAAATGTTTGACACCACATCAACAATAAATGAATGCCACTTGTGCTATGAACATACATGGAAATTATAATGCTAGTAGATCTCAACCACAACCTTAGAAATGTTCTTTCTTTAGGGTAGTTTCCTCACACAAATACAAAACTCATAGATCTACAGGTGCATCAAAACCTACACAAGGCTAATTTGGTGCAACACCCTTTCTTGCTAGAACAATGTCTCCTAATCATTCGCAATAGCCAACAACCATCACCACTCCAATGCAAGACATAAATGATAAACCTATCATTGTGGAGAGACAGAAAAATACATGCATCACTAATAATAATGGGTGTACTCATGGGTTAAAAGTTTAAAATACCAGCACAACCCCTATATCAATCCATGGTAAGTTAAGAAATAAGTGTGTGAGCAAAAACTAGTTTACATAGTAGCCACTAAACTAGAGGATGCCTAGTGGCTTGGAAATGCAAGTGAAAAATCATTTAAAAGATGCATGGAACCAACCAAGCTTCTTATTAGCTCTTATCTCACCTTTACGCTTAGTCATGAGGGAGATGCCCCATCCTAAATCAAGAACTAATAAGTGTTTTTTACTTTTTGTTTTACAATTTTTTATCATTTTCCTATTTCTTTCAACATTTCCTGATTCTTAATATGTTTTCCATTTCTTATTATTTTTCTTTTCTTTTCTTGAGTCCTTTCTTTATGTATTATGAATTTATTTTATGTTTTTATTAATAATATTACCAATCATGATGTAGAAGTTAGCGCCAAGTGTTGGGTTTTTATGCTATGCTATCAAGATGATTGGGTAAGTAATTATGTGAAGTAGTGATACCACCTCATCCATCCCTCTAGCTCTCTAAATAAAAAGGTCTTTTTTCATGAAAGTAGATTGGTTCTTCTTTCATGAAACTAAAATCAATCTATGATCATTGTACCTTGAAGAAAGAGGAAATGACCAAGTGGAAATGGCAAAGGGTGTGACCTCAAGGAGACTTGTTGGGTTCTCTTCTTGACTTTCTTTCTGTGGTTTATGACTCTTCATGGAATGTATCATCACTCCTTCATCAACCAATAAATAGGAAGCTATGTCTTTACATGGTGTGGTTTCCATTTCATAAAATTTAAAAGCTAAAATAACAACAATAATAATAAAAAAATAAATAAAGCAAAAAAAAATAAAATAATGGGAATTTAAAGCACATCCCTTAGAAACAATAATGGGCTACAACCACTAGTTATGGGGCTAGAAAGACATGTTACCTATGCTTGAAGGCTCCCCTATGACTAAGGCCCTTCCTTCCTTGTTCTCTTTTCTTCTCTTTTTGGAGTGATGATTGTTCTTTGTGGTGGTTGTGGACTCATGATGGTTGGTAGGAAGGAACACAATAATGTGAGGTTACTATTAGTGGTATGGACTTGGTCTAAAACTTGGAAAGATAGGTATGATGATCATTTTAATCATATTTGATACAAGATCTTATTGCAGACATGGTAAAACACCTTACATTCCAACCTCTACCATCCCTTCTCATTCCATTCATTCACCTCACTACTACATACAATTATGAGTCTTTTGATTTTGTGTAGTATAGTGAAACATCCCAACTAAGGAAATTATGTGCTATTTGGAACAAAGACATGATGTACATTTAACTTTTAAGATAGAAGTGATTACATAAGGGAATTATAACAAGAGCCTACTTTGGGAAGAACCCACTTGCATAACTTTTGTTGATCATGGCTTTGAACTAACCTTCATGTCTTCCAATCACTAATGGTTTCTCTGAATTTATGCATATTTTTGGGACTACTTTTGATCAATTTTAATTAATTTTTCCTACTTTTCTATCTCAATATCCTTCAACTTCCAAAAACTTTTCTTGGCCATCTTCTGCATTGGACTTTGGTTTTAATTTTTCAAAAACATGTGTGCTTCTGAAGTTATGCTTATTAGTTATGTGGTCTATAGATGCCCACTTTGAAAATTTTGAAATTTTTTCTAACATCCTATTTTTGAACATCATGGTAACTAATAGTAATTAATCAAAATAATGTGAACAGCTTGATGATTTTAGTTGCCTCACACCCTTCGGAATAGTACACTATCATTACCTTGTGCTTTAAATGCTAACATATTTTAAGCCAAGATAACTAAGGGATCTGAAAAGGGTTAATTATAAAGGAAAATTTATGAAAACTAATGTTGATCCTTTGATGATTGTAGGTGATACTAAAAGGAATGCTTAAGGAAGAAGGTCTTTTACTAGGCACAGAAACAAAGTCAAGAGAGGAAAAACTGGGGATATGCTAATGGACAAATAGTAGCACATATAGGATAATAGCTCAAACATTGCATGATTGCTAGATCCATGAGATGATAAGAAGAAATTTCATCCCATCCTTCAAGAATGTTCTACATAACCAAAGAAGCATCAATATAGCAATAAAGGTTGGAAGTCTTCCACTACTAGCAGCAATAAGAAGAATCATATTTAATAGATTTTTGAAGACCTCTACAAAATTTGTAATCTTTAATGTCTATCTAGTATTTTTGTCATTTTGTATGCATTCACTCAAATAAATTTTGTAATGCAGCACTTAGAGTTAGTCAATAGTTAGTGTCAACCAAGAATCCCATACTTTCCCAATTTTTTGTAAAGAAAGCTCAATCCTATTCTATTAACTCAAGGATGAATTTTTAGTTAGTTGTGGGGATATGATGAAGCATCAGTTGGCTGAGATATCGTAGATCCTACATCACATATGCATTGTAGCATTTCTATCGGTGCATCTTAATTGGTTGTTACATTGTAGATGCTACATCCCATATGTGATGTCGTAGATGTGATATCATAGTTGTGTTGATAGGTACGCATCAACATAGTCCTATCAATGCGTATGCATTGATACAATCCCATTGATGAATGCATTGATGCATTGATTCTTACGCATCGATGCAGTGTGTGTTTTTGCCTATAAAGACACGTGCTCCCACTATGTATTTGACATTCTTTTATCAATAGAGTAGCTGAACCCTTGAATTTTTATTTCATAGTCTTAAGGAATAGTTAGTGAGTGCCCATAGTGTGGATCTAAGTCAGTTGTATAGCATCTTATTCAAGTAATAATGTACCTGGACACATTCCTTGAATGACAATAAGATCGAGATTGATTCTTATGCATTGCAGCACTTTGACTTAGATTAAATTTACTTTCCATGTAATTTTACTTTACATGTACTTAGTTAATATTTATGTTTCATGTACTTAGTTAATATCTACATTTCCCTGCATGTTAATCAATTGGCATAATGAGAAGGACATCTTCTGAGTGTAAACACATATTCACTTGGTAATCCTAGCAGCATTATTGCTTGGTTTTCCTAATAGTATAGGGCTTGGTAATCCTAGTAGTGTATACATGGATTTAGGATGTGTACAACAAGTTGGAAGTAGACACTCATTGCCCATATGATAGTTTACACTTTACTTTCTATTATTAATTAGATTAAATAGTTAACTTTTTAATTATCATGAGTAGCATAAAACCAAAACAACTTCAATAATTATGTGCCTCACTTTTGAATAAATCATATATGACAAAGACACCAGTAGTCCAAGTGGGAAGATAGCAAACTACGATTAATGCTTAATGATCTAGATGCATAACTAGTCTCATCCATAGAATTTGATTAGATTTTATGTGAACACTTGTAATTCGTATGGTTAGGCATAGGAGGTATCCACCACTTATCAAGTATGAAAGGTCAAAAAAAAAATCTTATAGATAATCATTTATTCTATCATGTTATATGAATTCATAATTTGGGAACTAGGTCTTACTGCAAAAAATTAAAAGGTCATTAAAAGGGCATAAAAGATATTTTTACTTTAGTTGATGAATTAAATATGGAAGTTTAGATATCTTATTTCATGCTCTTACTAGTGTAATCTAACTCCTATTAAAGTAAAAATTATTTGTTAATTTATTACTTATCATAAAATATTGACAAAATTAGAATAATTCAAATTTTCTAAATTAGTTTCTAAAGATACAAAAGGGAAAGTGTGGTATTGTAAGGGGTAAAATGGTTAAAGACCTAGGATATGTTATTGGAAGAGATGTGAAGCACATTTGTAAGTTGGTTCAGTAATAAACTTATGATCAAATGTAGAAGGTAAGAAAAGAATTAATTTGGAACACATAAAAAATAATTAGTTAAACTTATAAGTTTACTTTGCAAGCTTCATTTGAGTTTATATCATCTTAAAATATAAAGTAAAATCTAAATGAAAATTCCTAAAGAAGAACACACATATAGGCTATATGGTTCAAGAGATCTTAAGGATGAGTGACATGCTTTTCTTAGTTGCCTTCAAAATAAACATTTAACATAAAAATAAAATATTATAGAAAAATATTTATATGATCTTTTCTTATTACATTTAGTTTTAGTTGACCATTTTTAATCTAATATTTAATATTTATGATACAAATGTTGTATTTATTCAATAGACACTTTGGATCATCATCATCATCATTATCATCTAGTCTTGTCCCAACAAAATGGAGTTGGATAATCATTTGGATCTTCAAATATAATGAAATCTTAGTTTTAGTTTCATAAATCAATTTTTTAGTTAATCAAATAGATAATAAGATGATACATTTACTAGTTGCATTTACAACCTTTTGATAAAGAAAAATATTTGTATGTCAAAAAATTCATGATCATTGGATCAAGAATAAAATTTGTGCATTATCCACCATACACTCTCAGTCATGACTAAATTTTCTTTTATTCTTTTTTATTATGAAAAAAATATTATTTTGTATTATTGGAGTATGATTGGTATTTACTCTTTAGCCAAAACCAAAATTATGGAGATGTTAAAGATGCCTTAATTTATAAACATTTTTAAAGGCAATAATCTAGCATTTTAAAAATTATAGGTACAAAAATTTGAATATTTATTTTTAAAGCCTTAATATGCAAGTTATAAAAATGAAGTCAAAGGTTTATCCTCTTATAGAATTAAGATGGTTTATTGTATTGAATCATTCTAACATTTTTGTGAAGGATAATTAATGAAACTAAAAGTGAAATTTTATTATGTCTATAGACTCAGCAAGTCTTTTGGATAGTAGAAATGTACAGGTTGTGAGTTTTTAAACTAGAACTAAAATGAATATTTAATTATGTTTATGTAGATCCAAAGCCTTTATCAAACAAATGAATTTTTGTGAAATACATTAATAGTAATAAATCTTAAGTATAGTAAATGTATCCAATATTCATGTAACCTAAAAAATTATTTTATGTCATTCCTTAGAACTAACACTGATAGCTTGAATAGCTTATACAAAAACTGACTAGAGATTTTCCTTTTTTTTTATGAAAATAATTATTTAGTAAAATTTTAATAATAAATGTTCCTCATCATTTAATAATTTCAATAAACATAATTGATACATTTTATCTTCATGATGCTCATTATTCCATCTTCTAATTTTAACTTGAAGATGGTGTGATCCCAGTCTTACTTTACTAATTAGTAATCACATGGATATTAAAATTGTTGCATGTAGATATTCTACTTTATCATGTATACTACATCTAATATTTTGCTAGTACAAATGAATCTTTTTTTATATTTATATCTCATTTTTTATATGTTTAAAACACTTTCCATAACAAGTTTTTTTAGCTTGGCTTGAATTTAGTATTACATTAATTCTATTAATACCCCATTTTAGCCATAATCATCCTTTATTGAATTACCTTCATTGATATTTTTGGATGTTCATTCTTGAAAATTTATTGCTATTTTTATTATTCAAATAAATATTTCTAAGAACTAATAGATTACTTTACCTTTCTATAGCAACAAATTAACTTCTAATAAAAATAGTGGATATGGAATTTGAGTTTTCACTTTCAATCTATCTAATAAAAAACATTATTTAAGTTTTTCAATTTTTTTTCTATGATTCTTGATTAATATCTTAGCATCATACCACATATTCATAAATAGTTTAGTTTGTACAATTAATTGAAAAAGATATTTTCAATTTGTCTATATCCAAATATTATGACTACTATAGTTATTATTCATTATATATAAATCATTCCATCCAATTTTGATGAATGGTAGAGAATTCCAATATTCCACCATACAAGTCACAAGTGTTCATGGGTGACTAGATTGTAATTGTAATGTCCTCATTTCTAAATGATGTTGTTGCATAATAACGATGGTGCCTCTTCATAAAGTGTTATCATTGCCTTAACAAGACTCAAAAGGGTAGTTGTAATTGAGACCCAAAAGGGGCATATTGTAATAATGGATGTCTCTCTTAAGATAACATTTGGGGTTTGACCTAAGGCATTTATATTCATGCTTAGAGGTCATGTTATTATGGAGTGGCAGAGCTAATATAGGAAAGTCATAGGAGCTAGGTGAAGTGGAATAGGAATTGGACTAGCCATCTCTTCTAGTTGGGTTGTAGGCCTAACCATCGTGGTAATGCTAGATTCCCTTTAAGGGTATAGATACCAAAGGAAGAAAACCCCAAGGAACACTCTTAGAGAGACAGATCTGAATACACTATATCATATCAATAAAGCATTCTTTTCTTTCTCTTTTTTCATTTTTCCTATTAATTTCTATACGCATAATGTCGAATATAATGTATATTTGACATTTTCCATGACATATGGGGATGAGATGTCATAGTAATCCTTGGATTAATAATGTAAGTATACTAGTGAGTTAATAGTAAGTTTGTGATCATTGTCTTTCCACTTAGAGTTAGTGAGGCGAAAAATATATAGTTTAACTCTTAGTGAGGTATATGATAAAATGATGTAGGTTGGCTTTAAGTTTATTAAGTGTGAACATAGTAAAAATGAATATAAATTCTATTGACTAGGGACAATAAAAACATAAAGCTATTCTAAACCATTGTGATAAGTATTCATTTTTTGGTTTTTTGGACATTTCCTAGGCTGATGTAACTATTACTAGGATTACTAAATAACTTTACTACTAAGCAAATCAAGCAAAGTCACTATCAAGTTACCAAACAATTACACTTTATGCTCGAAACTAGTTGTACTCATTTTGCCTTACTAATGAACAATGAAATAGTAAATGACTTAAGAAATGTAAATGACATAGTAAGAGTAAACAACATGAAAAATTAAATCTATTCTATGTGATATGCTAAAATAATAAAGAATAATTTTAATCTTTATTTCCATTCATGAATTATGTTTAGGTATAATCCATTTGAATAAAGATGTTGTAGAACTATAATTCACCACATTGTAGGGAGTTACAACTAACTCTAACTTTATGAAAATAAATTATAAGAATTTTTCTAAGTGTTGGGTAAAAACTTATTTTTTATGCAATGGTGAGCTCATATTTATATGCATGACCATGACCCACTACATCATATCTATGCTAATGTATGTTGAGCTACGATATTGCATCTAAGATATTCTAGTCCTATACTTAAAAGTATTTCATCTTAGCCCCATGACTAATTAAAACCCATCCTTGAGTTCAAAAAAAAAAGGAGGATAGAGTTCATTACTAACTTGTGGGGTTACATGGACTCAAAAGCATGACACATATATACATGACTAACTATGAATGTAACATCTTTTCTTGAGTGGTATTGGAAAATTTTCATGCAATGCATGATTAACACATGATAGAAATAAAATAAAACTTGATCTAGCTTCTTCATGTTCTTGGTGATGTTAGTGCCCTCATTGGCCTTTTTCCTTTGTCATTTGGATTCTATAATTGGTACTTATTAGCAATGCTCTTAGCTTTTCCTATTTAGTTCTAGTATCATGTACTACCCATGCTAATTTAGTGATTTTTGTTGGTGTTGGTACTTTTGATGGATATGGTAGTTGTAGAAACATTTTATTGACCTTGACATATCATCTACAAATTATGTTTTTTCTATCTCAAAGAATTTATCCATCTTCTGAAGTTTTTGGTATTCAATCATTCTCTTGTCTAGATTTGTTGGAACATCTTTTTTTTATCTTGGTAGTTGGATTTGACTAATCAGAACTTAGAGTTTACAATGTGAAGTTTCTAATATGCTTCTTTCTTGACTGCAACCTCTTTGTTATACATGGAATATACTATAGTCACTTTCTACTCTAATTTGATCCTTAGCTTGCTTGCTAACAAAATGGCTAAGTTAGTGTAGCATAGATTTGCTAATCCCATGGATTCTATCAAGTCCTCTATCTATAGGTCTTTGTTATTTAGCTATGCTTTGTGGACAATGGTAAGACTATCCATGATGGATTGCTAATCAAGTGTTTGTTACATGATGGAACTGATCTTGACTTTAGCCATTTAGATCTTTTGCTTATTAATTTACTTGTACATGACCACTTGATCTTTAAAATATTCTTTAAGACTCTCATGTTTCTTGGTCTAATTTTCTCATCTGTTGATTTGGATGGTTGACTTCTATCTTGTTGCACATACTTCTTCAATTGATAGGGTTCTTTTTCCCTAGGACAATTGTCTTATTTTGGGATTAGCTCTAGAAATGTACTCTTTTCATTAATGGATGCTTTATTCAAGTACATTCTTCTACTTTTTAATGTTTTTCAATCTTAAATTTTTTGTAGCAATTCTTTTGTTTTCTTCTTCTAATGTAGTAATGATCTTAACATGGGTGTATGTCTATGCATTTGCTATTGAGGCATTTCACACTACCTTATCTTTCTCTATTTTCATATGTCTTTGCTTGGTCATGAGTTGATTTACTTGCTCAGTTTTGAACTTTACAAGCTAGTTTGGTATAATGTATTATGAAAGATCTTTTCTTTCAGATCTTAGTGCAGCTAGTTCTTCTCATAATTTTTGCACTTCACTCTCTGTGTTGCATCTTGGTTTTTTTCATGATCATCTTGGCTTTTATAGATATTAATTTTAACTTTACTACATTGATATTATTAGGGATAGCAAAAAGATTTTGCATGAACTATCTTGTCTACATCAATCTTTCTAAGATGTTTTCATGTTTAGTAGCAAATATTATTTCTTTTTCTACTATTTTGGCTAATGTTTATACATCCTTAACTCTAGAAATGTTTGTTGGTGACACAAAGGAAATATTAAATGATTTTTTAATATAATATAGTATGACTTATTTTGCTCCAGTTGCATCTTGGTATTGCATCACCACTATAATGGATCCTTCTCTAGTTTTCAATATTACCTAGAATGATGCAGTGTTCCTTGAAATTTGTTTTGCCTAATCATCATTCTCTCTTTTTTGATAAGATATTTGACCAATGGTGGAGCTTGTAGATACTATAGGTCTACTTGGATTATCCCTTATTTTGTATATATTTGAAACTTTCATGTTGCATCAATTGATTATTTATACTACCTATTATAGGTGGGTCATGGAATGTTTGTAGTTTGGTTATGCTAGTGGATCACTCTTTCATGCTCAATCTATAATTGGAGTTAACCCACTAGGTCCTACTTATTCTATGTCTATGGCTGAAATATTTTCCACTTGTGTTGATCCTACTATAGCCTCAATGCTTGCTAGTTCCTCTACTTGATCCTTCTTGGGTAGCATTAGCTTGAAGATTTCTACATATGAAGCATTTTGGGCTTTTTGGAGAACATCATTGGTATAGCCCAAAATTCTAGCTTGTTTGCACAACCTCCTAGTAAGATAAGGGAATGAAAGAGTGGGTTTCGCTATCTTCTTCTCTTTGAATTTTATTTGGATTTTTAAAAACAATAGATGAGAAATGTTGGCTTAAAATTTTCCCATTAAGATAACACTTCATTTGGTAGCATATGTGGAAATTATATTAAGTATTTTGATTAGGAAGATATGGCATGTTCCAATCTTAATGTAAATTTTCTCTACAGTCAATAATTTGTGATATTCTTTCTCTACAATTTCATATGCCCTCTACAACCATAAATTCTATGGACATTTGAGTGATGTTGGCTTTGACATTTGGTATATTCAATGGCCTTGTGATTACTTCTATTGAATATGGCATTGTGACTTCCTCAATCTTTATTATGACATCATCTTGTTTGTTCTATCAAAATTGATGGAATTTTCCAAAATATCATTAATCATTGCATGATATGATTGGATAGAGTGGTAAAGCTTGGAGTTGTTCATGAATCTCTATAGGTGCAAACTTCATGAATGGTTGAAAGTTGAGTTCCATTATCACAGTGGACATGATAGAATTTTCTTGTATGGCTTGTAGACACGTATTTGAGAGTATAAGGCATTATCCTTATTCTGAAGCTATTGGTGCATTAGCTTTTGCTTGTGTAGATTATCTTGTTGTAAGTATGGATTGATGGATTGAATATGATTGTGTCTATTACTCCATGGGAGAAGTTTTTTTTGTGCCTCATCCTCATCCTCTTTCTATTAAGCTCTTTTCTCATGGTTGTGATGGTCCCTTAGCTTTGGGTATTCTCTTTGGCAACATTTACAAACATAAGAAAATTCAAGATTACCCAAAAATCCCAAAAAGAATCCAAATGGTTCCTAATTGTTCATCAATTTTTGGGTTTTTGATCAAAAGCATTATATGTAATCAATTTTATTTTTAATTTGGATTGTAGAGTTTGGAAAATTCAATGATTTAGAAAGATCTATTATTCATAATTAAATAATTAAATAATTAATTAAAAGTAAATTTAACTTAATGATTCATCATTATCTTCAGTTTATTTCTTAACATGAATTTGAATGGTTACTTGGAAAGAAACATTAAGTTTATTAGCATATTTTAGATCAAAAAATGATTAAATCATATGGTTCTTATTCTTAATTGTTCTTCGATGTGCTGGAAAAATTTTATATAATTCATAGAAACTATGTATAATTCTCTCTCCCATGATTGAGATGATCACTTTGTAAGTAAAAGGAATCCAAAATGGCTCAAATTGGACATGTGGTGAGGAAGATATGGAGTTTTGAAGGGTTTTAGATAAAGAAACAAAATGAACTCTCCTTGAATGAAATGATGGAATGGAAAACATTTCAATGATCTATGTGTATATATAGATTTTTATGAGAGCGACATTGGAGATGTGATACCACAAACCCTCATATAGCATATAATTAATATCATTGTTGAAATTTTTGCAAAGTTTGAAGGAAAAATTTGATGGAATGACTAGTATAGATGGTGTAAAGATGATCCAAAGGATTCTTGATCATAGGTGATGCTTAGAATATGAGAATTTAATGTCAAAATTATGTTAAAGGAGCTTGGGAAAGGTAAGTCAACTAAGGCTTAGAAGATGATTTGATCAAAATTGCTAAACTTATGAGTAACTATGAACATGTATGGAAATAATAATCAGTGATAAAGTATCTAGAAGGTACAAGATGATGTGGGATTAGTCATTAGGTAAGAAATAAAAGATTTATACAAGTGGATCCTTCCCAAAGTAGGCTCCTAACCTTACCATCCTTGTATAACCACATGATGAGTCACTTTTAGTTGGTTGCGTCGATGAGGCCTCATTGATGCAACCTCATCAACTAGGCCTTCATTGACAAGGCCTAGTCAATGCATCATATCATGCGTCGATGAGGCCCCACTGATGTAGTATTAATTTTTGGCTAGAGATATGCACCTACTAGATACATTTATGACATTAGAGATTTTAGTTGCAGTGAAGCTCTTGTAGTTTTTCCATTGAAAAATTAGAATTTTCCTCTTGAGTGCCCATAGAAGGAGTCATTAAGTGTACGGATCTTTATTTGAGCACTGTTGTACTTGAGCATGATAGTGTGTGTGGCAATAAAGATGAGCTTTCTGATAAACCTTGTAGCACTTTGGATAGATTAAATATTTTATTTATGCATTTAATGTTTTTAATTATTTGTTAAATATTTTTAATTATTTATTAAATGTTTTCTAGAAATTAAGTTAATTAGGAAATTAAGTAAGATAAATTACACACATAAGTACGACCACTTCGAGTGTAACATGTATTTGCTTGGTAATCCTGATAGCATTATTGCTTGGTATGCCTAGTAGCATAACACTTGGTCATTCAGCAATGGATATGTGGGTTCAGGACATGTATGGAAAGTAGGACCAGATGCTTATGTTAGGACTAGTTAGACATTAGTTGATTAGTTAAATTAAATTAGTTAATCCAACCACTTTATTTCTCTTTAAGTACCAAAATCATAAAATATACAAAATGATAATAATTAGATGCCTCAATTACACTTAACCATACTAGTGTACATCATAAGTGTAATTGGGAAGACAATGATTGACCTTAAGGCAAGATTCACTTCCTAGAGGACTAGTGCACTAGAAATGATAAAGTCCATAGAATTCAGCTGGATCATGCATGAACGCTTTGTGATTCATATGGTTGGGCATAGGGATACCTCACCACTCATAATTGGTGCCATTACCAAGGACTTTGTTTGTTGAAATGTGTGCTATTTAGGTTTAAGTAAATACCATCAATATCGTTGTATGAACCTTAAGGTCAATATCATTCCTACTATACATAGAATTATAAAGCACATTGATAATTTTATTTTGTTTCGCAAAATGTCTTCTTCTTCTCACAAGTGTGAAGATGTCTAACCACTAGTCCCATAGGAGTGCAAAGCAGTATATACTCATCTAGATGAGTTTGTGCCAAACTTCATCTTCATCCTACATTAGGATGAATAGTTGCGATAGTGTGATATGGAGGGAAACATCGTCTTGTACCCTAATTGATTTGTGCTTGGGATGCTATTTAAAACTCTTGGGAAGTTGGGCATAGTAGATCTTCATGAGGAATACATCATGGATGGTGATGACACTTGAAACTACTATCTCACTAAAACACAACACACATGAGATCGATGTCAGGAGAAACTCCATGAGGCTATGAAGGGGAAACATTTCACTAATCCCTTGTTCCTACTAGATCAAGATGACAATGAGGATCCTCCCTTTGAAGGTTCTCAACATGAAGATTTTCCACCCCCTATTATTAATGACAAGGGTGTGACCCTAAACTTGTGATCCACTATTTATCAACTAGGTTTAGAAAAAAGTGACAACCAAGGTAGGAACTTAGGCAAGCATCACAATAGCAAGGGATCTAAGGATGGTGATCATAATAAGTGAAAAAGTAATGGTGGACACTGCAGTGGTGGTGGCGATCCACCTTCCTCTTCATCCTCTTTATCCAATTCCAAACATTCCTCTTCATTTGACAATTCTCATAGAAGCCATTATTGAAATAATCATGATGAAGGTGATTAATGAGATAATATTGACCATGAAGGTCACCAAGAAAGAAGGGGTGGCCAAATCCATCATCGGCATCGATGTAATGATGATGAAGAACTTTTATTAGTGACCCAAAGTATGCTTAACATTGCAAAGGCGGTTAAAATTTCAACTAGGCATGTGAAAGATAGTCAAATCAAGCACCTAGACATGAACAATATCCCAAGATTTGAGTGTGGATACAACTCTAATTTGCAAACACATCTACAATCTTTCCATGATGCCTGTGCCTTATAGAACATAGAGAATGAATGGTAGAAACTCAAACTCTTTCCCAAGACATTCATCTACAGATGGAGTACTATGTTAGAGCTATTTAATGATAAATATTAGATGTAATTTAGAGTGTCTAATCTAAGAAGGTAAATCCAAGATTGGAAATAAGGAACACATGAAACCTTGGATGCTGCCATGTAAAAATACTATTCACTCTTACATAGATGCCCTAGCCATGGTTATTCTCAGAGGAAACAACTTCACCACATCATAGATGGGCTTAGAGTAGAAACTAGAAGAACTCTTGGGGTATATGCCCAAGGGAGATTATCTAAACTAAGAGGTTATCAAATCCAAAGGATAATTGAGTAGGTAGCAAAAGAAGAAAATGAGCTATGAAAAAGGTAAAGTGTAGAAGAGTATAATAGGGATCATTTTATTAGGAAATGGGAGGTCTAATTCTATGACAAGGAGGAGTTACCAATTGATGAAGTGGTGAATAGGAAAACATTCCCCATCCAAAATTTTGTTTTTGATATTTTGGCAAAGGTTGACAAATTATGGGACTCTTTGGATGAAAATTTTCAAATTACCATGAAGATTGTTAAAGAATCCAAAGAGAAAAATAGTGATCGTAATCGTAGGAGGTGAAAAGAAGCTAAATGTGCCTACCAAAGAGGTAAGGCCAAAGCTACTATAGTAGAGGAAGTTGTAGACATTGACTTTGATGATGAAACTAATTGTGACATCTATCAATACAAACATACAAAGGGTTATTGCCTTATTGTGTCACACTTACAAGAGCTTGGGGTGTATGCATTGAACCCTTGACTAGCATGCAGATAAGCACCTAGATGATTACCTTATCCTCAAGGAAATCCAAGGAAATTCCATCAACAACAACAAGCTTACTACCCAAGTGAAACACCTCCACAACCTTATGAATAATACCAATAATGGTACCAGCTACAATTGTGGGGAATGCCGCTACCAAGGTAGTAGTACCCTTATAGGAAACTACATCCATATGAATATTATGTTCAACAACCTGTCTCCCCTAGAAGCTCTACAAGTCATACATCATTTCAACATCACTATTACCCTCCGAAGTACCATCGAACACATTCATCTACTTGAGGAAAAAATGCATATTCATATTCATGTGACCCTCTACATCTGTCTGCACACACACCTCCACCTTTAGCCCAGTTACCTCCTAGTCCATCCATGCAGGGTGATATTCCTCCATAACTACAAGAATGAAATGCTACAAGGGCTGTACATACACAATTGGCTTTCTAGCCAACTCATTTGGACAATTGATCAAGAAAAAGAGCTTTCTTTTAACTCAGAAGTCCTCTTCAACCCTCACAATCTAGTCCAGCTGATCATCCTGCATCTCCAGCACTCTTATCCTATGCGTCAAACACCTTCAAGTGACCTTGAAACCAAGTGCCACCTAGGATTTACACTTTAATGCTAACTCATGTTGTTTCCAACTAGAGAAAGGTTGGAAATCTTTCCACGAAAAGATATAATCTAGGAAGTTTACTCATTTATCTATAGATCCATGAAAGGCTCTTCTTGACTCTAGTTCTAGAGTTAATCTCATCTCCCATGACATGTATAAGGATTGGAATCTACCACCTCTTAAGAAGAGCAACATTTTTCTAGAATTAGTAGATAAGTTAATTACTATCCCTCTAGGATTAGTAGAGAACATTGTAACCATAGTTTGTGGGTGGTGCTATCCTAATGATATTCTAGTAATCAAGGTGGACAACTACAAAAGTGACTTCCCCATCATTATGGGAAGGGGTTGGTTAAGCACAGTCGACACATGTATGGGTATAAGGGATCTATGTTTAGAAATATACAAGGAAAATGAACTAGAAAAGATTGAGAGGAAGTGTATTTCATGCATCAAATACAATGATAATCAGTGCAATTGTGTGCAAAATATTTGGTCAATTAGAAGTACACACATTAAAGCATGCAATTAGTGTGTACAAGAAAATAACATTCAAAGGTGTCTATATGTAGCAGTCATAAAATAGGAGGGCACCCAGTGGCTGATAGCTAACTTAGATAATAGCACATTATGCATGGAATCAACTAGGAGCCTAACATGTGCTTATGTTGAAGGAATGGACAAAATTGAATAAGTCCATTCCCAAATCTCTGATGAAGATGATGATACCTATTAGGGAGAGTTGGAAATCCCTAATAACTTTAAGCAAGAGCCCTTAGAGCTAAAAAATTTACTTACCAACATGGAATATGCATTTTTAAACAATGGTAAACTAGTCATAATTAATGCCAAACCTGCTCTTGAATAAAAAGAAAAGCTATTTAAGGTAGTTAACAAATGGCCAATAGCCTTTGCTTGGTCATATCCTAAGCTAACAAGAATCAATTCAAGGATATGCTAGCATCACATTTAAATTGACCTAGCCATAAAGCCTAGAAGATAACCACAGAGGCTGTTGAACCCCAAATTGAAGCAAATTGTCAAAGAGGAAATTGAACAATTCCTCAAGGTAACGTTCATCTATCCCATCATGGATAGTGAGTGGGTTAGCCCACTTGTAATTGTGTCAAAGAAGGGTGGCAAATGGTAGGTCTGCATTGATTTTAGGCTATTGAATATGACAACATTTAAAGATCAATTTTCTTTGCCATTTGTGGATTAGGTGTTGGACACCATATCTAGGCATTATTATTATAGCTTCTTGGATGATTATAGTGGCTATAACTGAATTCAAATTTAGCTAGAAAATTAGGCCAAGACAACATTCACAAGACCTTAGTGGACTTTTACATATTGTAAGATGCCATTTAGTCAATGCAATGCCCCTACAACATTTCAATGCTTGGTCCTTAGTATCCTCCAATAGTAGATTGGTAGTGGTGTTGAAGTCTCCATGGATGAATTTTCCACATATGTAGCTACATTTTAGCAAGGTTGGATTACCTTGAGTAAGTATTGAAGAGATGTGTGGAAAAAAATTTGTAGCTCAACTGGCAAAAGAGCCATCTCATGATCTAAGAAGGCATTGTGCTAGGGCACTGAATTTCACAAAAAGAGATTGATGTATACTTAGAAAAGATAAGGATCATCCAAGGAATAACACACCAACTAGAGACCATTAAAGATATTTGGTCATTCCTTGGACGCACTAGCTACTATTGGCGATTCATAGAAAATTTCTCTAAGATTGTAAAGCCATTGGTAGAGCTTACAAAGAAAGATGCACCTTTCATTTAGACCAAGGAATGTGAACACACATTCCAATAGTTAATAGAGAAACTCATAAAACACCAATCCTATGAGCACTAGATTGGTCTAGATCCTTCCATATCATCATGGATGCATCTAACTACACCTTGAGAGTAGTGCTTATGCATATGGATGATAAAATATGTCCATATTACATCCACTACACAAGTTGAAGCATTGAGGGAGCACAATTAAATTACACCACCATAGAAAAGGAGGTAATGGCAGTGTTGTTTGCTCTTGAGAAGTTTAGGCACTATGTGCTTGATTATAAAGTATTTGTGCATACAAACCATAGTGCATTCCTCTTCTTCATGAATAAGCCAATGGTGAACCTTGGTTTCATACGGTGTAGGAATTTGATCTCACATTGGTAGATAGAAAAGGAGCCAAGAATGTGATCGTAGACCATCTCTCTCACCTAAGATGGGATAATAAAGAGGATGAGATCTTGCTATCTGATCAATTTCTAGATGAAATCCTATCTACAAGAGAAATAAGTGAATAAACACCTATAAAAGTAACATGGCACAATGGCATCCTCATCTATCTTCTCACTTAAGAGATGCCACAAGATTTGGATTTTAGAAAGAAGCAACAATTTCTTCAATGAGTCAAATACTTCATGGAGATCAACGAACACCTCTACAAGGTGTGTGTTGATGGCTTGATTCATTGATGTGTCCCTGACAAAGATCAACTACACATTCTCTAGGATGCTCACAAAGGGTCTTGCAAAGGCCACTATGTAGGGAGATGCATGGCCATAAAAATCCTAATGGTAGTATACTATTGGCCTACAATCTTTAGGGATGCCCACCAGTTTGTCAAGTCTTGTAAATGTTGTTAACAAGATGTGGGGATGACCACTTGGATGGAAGGTCCTCAATAGTGGGTTCAACCACTAGAACCTTTCAACATATGGGGCATTGACTTCATGGATTCCATCACATCCATGTTGAATAGAAAGGCGTATATTATAGTAGCAGTTAACTACTGATCAAAATGGGTAGAAGTAGTAGCTGTTATTGATTGTACATTATTCACTGCTACTAGATTCATACAAAAAAAATATTAGAAATAGGTTTGGGATGCCACATTTACTAATTTTTGACAATGGAACTCATTTCATAGGTGGCACTTTTAGAAAATTAATGTAGTGCTTAGGGTTTGAACATAAATTAACAACACCCTATGACCCTCTAGCCAACAGTCAAGTAGAGGTAACAAATTGGGAGATTACAAAAATACAAACATGGATCATTAGAAAATATAGAAAGGATTTGAGTACAAATCTTAACAATGCTCTCTAGGCTTATCCTTTAACATGAAAACTTCCTATTGACTATTCTTCGTATGAGTTAGTGTACGGGAAACTTCCAACAGTCTTGATTCAATATGAGTTTCATACAGTCTTAATAGCCTATGATCTATATCTTGATCTAAGTCTAGCATAGAAAGAAAGATCAACTTGAACATGTTAGATGAAAACTGATTAGTGGCCTTATCCCTGAATGAGGTAAACAAAGCATTCAGCAAACAACATCATGACCTTAGAATATGAAAGGTAAAACTTCAACTAGAAGATAAGGTTATCTACTCAAACCCCACACATGTACCCCAAAAGGAAAAGTTTCAAACATTGTGGGAGGGACCTTATATAATTCATCAAACCTTTTCCTCTAGGGCCATGTTAATCTACAAACTTGAAAGCTTGGATAAGAAGTAGTTGGTCAACATCTAACAAGTGAAGCCCTTCCTCAAACCTAAACATGCAAATGCAATTACCATCTTGATAGGTGGACAACAAAGTTCCATTTTTTAGATCTCCTCCTTCAAACTTAGTCATGGGGGAGATGGCCATCCATGCTAACCATCAATCTAGCTTCTCATTTTTTCTACATTTTTTTTCATGTTTTTATTTTACAAAGTCTTTGATTTTCCGATTTTTTCTAATTTTACACCATTATTAGTATCTTTGAACCTTTCTTGATTATCTTACACTTTCTTTCATATATTTTAATTTGTTTTGTTTTGTTCAAAGTGTGATATTTCATTATTTTTGCTAATAAAATTGCTTTATTGTCATAGGACATAGTGCCACTATTGTTGTTTACTAATGATGGTTTATGCTTAATGTTGTGATTGTTGATATCTAGTTTCTGTTTTTGAATTTTGATGTCTGAGGACTTTGGCATGGTTTATTTTTCATGGAATAGGTAGTAAGTCCATGTCATTTGCCCATCCAATGAACTCTATGGTTTTTCTTGTTTTGGGAATTTGAGGTCCCTTTTATTAAAAACTTGTAATCAATTAGTGAGCTTAGTAGTTTTGGAATTAGGAAGGTTTGAAAGGTTTGTAAAGGATGTGACTTTAAGAGGACTCAATACTCTTTGTACTCTTCTACTTTCTTGAGTGCTTGAGTGTTTTTCATGGACTTCTTACTCTTCCATACCATCGACTAATAGGAAGTCAAATAAAGTCTTTGCATGGTGTGGTTCCCATCCAATTTTTTTTTAAAAAATAAATTATGGAAATTCAAAGCACACCTCTTAGACATGAATAAGTCCTTAAATGGTGTGGTTTCCATTTCAAAACAAAAAAACCATGGAAATTCAAACCACATCCCTTCGACAAATAAACAGGCTATAAGCACTAGTTATGGGACTCAAATGACATGCACCTATGCCTGCAGGTCACCTCTAAATAAGGCCATCTTTCTTTCACTTGCTACTTCTTTTTCTTCTCTTTGTGGAATGGTGGTTGTTTTGTGGAAGCACTCTTTTATCTTGAGTGAGTGGATCAGTCTTAGAGTGGCGATGCGAAGTCACCAAAAGTAGCTGATTTTGGTCCAGACTAAGGGTGGATCTTCTTAGGACATTTTAATCACAACTTCCACAAGGGGCTTCTTATGACCTCAATTCAAAACTCCATTCCACTTTCTCTATTATCCATCCATGTCTCCATAACTCACCTCACTGCTATGTTCTATGTTATGCTCTATGTCTTAGTCTGATGTGTTGGGATTCTTAAGTAGATTATTTTTGGTTAGTCCTTAACTTGTCATGCCATTAAATTAATTGTGGGGTCCACAGACTCTTAAATTAAGGTTAAGTAAGGGCAAAAAGAGATATGAGCCTACTATGGGGAGGACCCACTTGCATAGCTCTTGGTTTGGTTAGTTAAGGTCCCTTACCTTCGACATTGCCACAATCTTATCTTTCACATATTTCATTGGATATTCCACTTAGTGCTCCTTAACCTTTTATTTCATTCATCCCATGAATCAATTTTTCTCCATTTTTTCAAATTTATGAGCTTAAATACCATCTTCTCATGTTTTCATAGTGTTCTTGACCTTTTAAGCTTTCATTTGACACCAATTTCACTCAAAAAATCCTTGTATTTTGCAAGTTTGACCAAAGTCAACAATCATCAATGGTGGTCAACAACTATGTCAATGAGGCCTTGTCAATGAGGCCCTATTGATGAGGCCTTGTCGATGAAACCCAAAAATCCTATATATACTATTGAAAAATTTGTAATTTTTTGTCATTTTCTCATAACACACATGGAGTTATTGCAATTTTTTAGAGCCCAAAACCTTCTAGAGCTAATAAATTCCTAACCATTTCTCCAAATCACTTTGTTTTTTGATCCTACACTTACCAGAGGTAAGATCTTTATCATGGAGGTGATAAACCTTAAGGTTTTTGATGAAATTTTTTGAAAATTTTTATAACTCCTCAAAGGGTTAATAACCTTAATAACATATAAACATCAAATTTTTCAATAGTTAACCCTTCCAAGAAACTATGGGATGATTTATTAATGATAACACATAAATAAATAATAATTGACATAATTAAATAAACCGTAATCACAACTTAGCCAAGTGTAACTATCCTTAAGAGATAAAGGTATCCCAATTACTTTAAGTTACACAATGATTGCTAACCCATGGTCTCATTGTCATTATGGATGCAACCAAAATAGAAATGTCCACAGGAAGGAAAATCCTATTAACCATGGGAGAAGTAGCCTAGAGCTAGAAGGGACCAACACGAACAAGTTCAAGAATCACTAGAAGAAACCCATGCAATGGGACCTCTTTGTGAGGAGCCCAAAGTGGAATTTGTCCAACAGATTCTAGAAGAAGAAGTGCTGATTGAATAATCACAATGAGGAGAAGTGCTTGGACCCATGCCAAGGCTTGAGGTCACTTTGACTAAAGCTTTCCTAGACATCATCAAGTTTTGAGAGACCCAATGATCAGTTCTTTAAGAGATCAACTTCGGGCCATTCCTTGAGAAAGCTCTAGTAGATGTCAAGACTCAACTGCAAACCTCTCCCATGTGGCCAATAATCACATACAGTGGGGAATGGAACATGGGAGAGACATATCTCTTTTAGAGTAATAGAAGATTAAGGTCCATTGTCAAAATCAAGGACATTCAAGTGTCCTACTCAGCAAAAGCTATCGCACAGGCACTTGGGTTACTTGACACTAAAACACATCTAGTAGAACTATCCATGAAAGGTAATCCTGAGGCCAAGAGGGAGTGGACCCAACAATACTAAGGGGTTGGCCATAAGGAGTATGATTTGCTCACATTAGTAGAGTGAATTTATCTCAAAATTGCAGCCTATCATCTTAATCCAATGATAAGGCCAAGCAAGTTGACCACTTTTTCCATTTGAGCATGTGTTGCTCTAAGTGGGAAATTTCCTATCAACCTTCCGCAATTGATCTACTTAGAGATTGAAAAGAACTTTAAGGAAAATGAGCATGGAAGGAAAACCTTGTCCTTTCCATGCCTCATCTGGAAAATTTGCAAAATGGCAGGCATTGTTTGCTACTCCAACGATACCATTAGGCATGCTCCTTTGGCCTCATGGTCCAAGATCATGAAAGATAAAATGCTAGCAACGACCCAAGAAGAGGAGAAATCGTTAAAACCAGGCACTCAAGGACCCACAAAGGAGGCTTGCACAACCATTAAGCATCTACACAAAATCCAGGAAGAGCTCTTAAGAAAAAAAGAGCAACATGCAAGAACAAGTGGGATAGATCCATCTATATATTGACTAGTGATGAGTTACCTTAATGAGATGGCCTAAACAATTAGCTAGATGGAGAGGGGTGGTTCAATTTTCTCTAAGAAATCAATGCAATTTCCTATGAGGTTAGATCCCAATGCTTGAGAGGTGACGGTGTCCTTATCTCAACATCATCTATTTCCAAAAATCTCTATTAATGCCACCACATTCTCAGTGCACTTGGAGGAAGGCAAAGGAGCAAATATCCTAATGATGCACCACCAAGGGTAAGAAATAGTGGCTAAAGTGGTTGTTAACTATGTCACTAAAGCATTAAATCCACCTACAATACCTGTACTAGACATATTTGCATTTCAAGACATGCAGAGGTTTGCAGGCATGGTCAGCAGAAAGTTAAACACAACCCATCATGAAGAGTTGCTGGAATGACTGGTGGGAACCAAGCAACTAATTCTGAACATCTTTGATTTTTTGGAAGACATCACTACAACCCATTCAAAGTTGTTGAATGCAAGGGGAAAATGCATTATTTTGGAGGGAAAACTTGAAATGGCCCAAGAATGAAATTAATTCTTGGTCGTGAAGTTTGCCAAACTACATGCCTGACTTACAGATCTTGCGATCCTTAGCCTAGTAGTAATAAGAGATGAAGATTTCAAAAAACTTCAAGAATGATTGCAAAAGACTGAGGAGGAGGTAGTTACAACCATATTCAACTAGTTTGTAGTTGAAGCAAAACCATATTCAATTCAAAAGGACTTGATACAGATGCACCAGGAGAATGAGACCTTGACTACATAGAATTATCACATGTCAAATGTATATGCTTAGAAGGATTAGATGCAGAAATTTATTGATCAAAAGAAAGACCAGCTTGCTAGGGTAAATAAAAAATTGAGGAGATTGGGTATAGAAAATTAAAATGTGTCAATGGAAGAAGTGCATGCCTTGCACTAGAAGTTTGCCATCAAGATCACCACTTGGAAGAATGATGTCCTCAAGTTCAAAAAAGTGAAGAATCATTATAGAGACTAGGTTGGCTTGTAAAAGGAAGTTAATGAAAAATGCATTCAAATGATAAAGGCAAAAATGAATGAAGCGCTATAGTAACTCCAATAGGGAAGAGAAATGTGGTAGTGCATTATTGATGGGATTAACACCTACAAAAAAGAAAAGATCTTCTTAAAGAAGTTGTAAATTAAAAAAATGACAGAATATATGGAGCTGGCCAATCTCTAATATGCAAACCTAGTAATGCTGACTACTAGAAAGTCATGGTCAAAGCTGGAGAAGCAAGTGGCTAGCTTGTATTTATTATACCAAGCTATGTTCAAGCATCATAAATACGCCAAGCAAAAGCTTGAGACTGGAAATGCTAAACTTGAAGTTCTTAGAGTACGGTTCAGAGATCAACGATCAATCATTGAGAACCTAGACAAATAGATGAATGACTACTAGGAGCTGAAGGACATAGTCATAGCATTTGACATTGAAGGCAAATAGTTTGTTGCCTAGTTCATCAATGCTAAAGAGCTATTTCTAGCAATCCTATGTCCCTAGGATGTGCTTGTTCCAACCTACATTGAGAAATCTATGTGGATGGTGCATGATCATAGAAGAAAGGAGGAGAAAATGAAAGCACTGCTAGATGATTTTTTCCTCCTACCTAAAGTTTCAGTAGTAGTAGGACAGCCACAACAACCTCAACCATTGCCCATGTGTGAAGCTAGTGAAGGTTCCTTAGAGCCATAATAACCACCACCACATGGGATTATCTGATCTTATCCACCCGACTTCACATCATTAAGGAATGTGTTGTTTGATTTTGAAGAGTTGTGTCATGGTGTTCAATTTTGTATCCTAAACACTATCATTGTTTTGTAACGTGTTGATTTGTACACCCAAGCACTCCATTTTTTGTCAAGTTATTTAGTTTATTTTGTTTGAAAAAAGTCAGTCAATAATCCCATACCTTCACAAATTTTGTAAAAAAACTCAAGGATGATTTTTCATTCAATTGTGGGGATATGATGAGTCACTTTTAGTTGGCTACGTCAACAAGGCCTCATCAACACGGCCTCGTCAAGGAGGCCTAGTTAACACATCATATCATGTGTTGATGAGGCCCCATTGATGCAGTGTCAATTTTCAGCTATAAATACGTGCCTACTAGCCACATTTATGACATTAGAGATTATAGTTGCAACAAATCTCTTGTAGTTTTTCCATTTGAAAGTTAGAATTTTCCTCCCAAGTGCCCACAAGATGAGTCATTGAGTGTATGGATCTTTATTCAAGCATTGTTGTAGCTAAGCACAATAGTGTGTGCAATAATAAAGATAAGCTTTTTGATAAACCTTGTAGCACTTTAGATAGATTAAATATTTTATTTATGCATTTAATGTTTTTGATTGTTTGTTAAATGTTTTTTAGATATTAAGTTAATAAGGAAATTAAGCAAGATAAATTACACACATAAGTATGAACACTTCGAGCATAACATTACTTGCTTGGTAATCCCAACAAAGTTATTGCTTGGTATGCCCAATAGCATAGTGCTTGGTCACCTAGTAGTGGATACATGGGTTCAGGATGTGTATAGAAAGTGGGACCAGATGCTTATGTTAGAACTAGTTAGACAATAGTTGATTAGTTAAATTAAATTAGTTAATCCAACCACATTATTTATCTTTAAGTACCGAAACCATAAAAAATACAAAATGATAAAAATTAGATGCCTCATTTACACTTAATCATACCATTGTACATCACAAGTGTAATTAGGAAGACAATGATTGACCTTAAGGTAAGATTCACTTCCTAGAGGACTAATGCATTGGAAATGATAAAGTCCATGAAATTCAACTGAATCATGAATGAACACTTTGTGATTCATATGGTTTGGTGTAGGGGTACCTTGCCACTCTTCATCACACCTACAAGTATCCATGGGTACTCAAGGAGTTGAATGTAAATTATACTTATCTTCCAAAATACACATGTTAGTATTCTCTGAATAAATAAATAATACTATATCATACACAATCATCAAATTATAATTATATGTAATAGTGAGGTGAAATGATAGTAGTAGGGATTACAAAAAATGGGATGCGAGGTGTTTTACCATAAGCATAATGTATTCTGTGCATAATACATGGTTAAAATGATCATTAACCTATCTTTCTAAGATCCAAACTAAGTTCATACCACTTACTAGTGACATTGCATTGTATCTTTTCAAAACTAACAATCATAAGACTATCACAACTACAAGAAATATCATTACTTGGCAATGAAATACAAGGAAGAAATCATTTAACTACATAGTTTATTGAAAAGAGACTTGGCCACTAGACAAAGAAGTATCTTTAGGCATGGGTAACGTATTTTTCTAATGAAACCTACAAAAAATTTTGTTGTGTATCGATTATGTTATTATTATGTCAATCTTACCAAAGGATTACCTTTAGGCATAGGTAACATATCTTTCTAGTCATATGATAGGGTAGCAGTTATTTTAGAATAAGACTCCATTTTTTGTCATAACTCAAATAAATAATACAACTTAATAGTGTAATAAGACTCATAGTATTTGCTTAGAAAATCCTCAAATCCATTTGATAGCAAACCTAGTTAGTTCTTCACGTTTCCATCCAAGCATAATGATCAAAAGTCTATTTTAGTTTTATCATAAAAATAATGTCATTATGCCCATGGAAAGATCCTTTTATTATTTGAAATGAGTGGATGAATGATGTGGTCTTACTATATATATATAAAATTAGTCATTTCAATGATTTGATAACATAGGATAAAATTATTATTGTTTCAACTACATCTTGCTTATTCCTTTACACTTCAATAGAAAGATCAATAAAAATATATACATGAAAAATAGTAAAATTATAAAAATAATTAATGATATTCAAGAATAGAAAACTATATAAATAATTTGAAAGATATTAAAGAATGAAGAAATGATAAGAAATGTGAAAAGTATGAAAGAATAGAAAAAATATTAAAGAATATAAAAAATACCAAAAATAAAGGAAAACATGACAACAATTCTAATCCAAAAAATTATAAAATAAAAAATTTAAAATACACTTATTAATTTCTAATTCAAGATAGGGTATCTCCTCTATGATTGAACTTATGGGTGAGTGTTCAAAAAATGGATCATAGATCCCCCAGGTCATACACTTTAAGTCTTTTGTTTATCATTTTTAGTGATTTAGATTTTTGTTTATTATCCCATGTAACATTGATGATAACTAGGTTTTGATCATTTAAAGATACATATCTTGTTGGACTAGAAGGTCTTTTCATTTTAGAAGGTTCAAATATGTTTTCTTGTTTATTCTTAATTTTAGGTTTTTAGTCTTTATGTTTACTACTTATTATTGGTGTATGATCGTGGTTTAGGATATCCTTTTATAAGTTTTCAATTTAAGTTATTTTCTTGAGGTAGGAGTTGATAAGTGGGTTGGATGTTTCCATGCATGTTTTGGATAGTTTTATACTCTCACTTGTTAACAACTAGGTGTTATTTGGTTTAGTTGTGATTATTTCTTTTTGAATACACATTTATTTTTTAGATTTGTTATGGGCTAGTATTAGATCATGTTAATGTTTTGAAACTTTGGTCTACAATTGCATCCTTTTTCATCATAAGTAATGCATGGAATTTTTTGTATGGCTTCTTTATTATTTTTCTTGGATATTTTCAAGGGTAACTCTCTTATTTCTAGCTTAGCCATTGTGCTAAGCCATGATTTCCTCCAAATGATAGAAATTTCTACCTTATTATTGTTTATATTATTATTCATCACATATTGTACCCATTCTAAAGGAATGGTGACTAATTGATTTTGGAAGCTCTAGTCTTATGTTGCATTTCATTAATAGTGGTAGGTTTCATGCCTTATATGTTTCTTGGGATACCAAATTAACTATAGAACCTAATTCTAGTAGAGCTTTGCATGTAAGTTTCTAGCAATTTGTAAATAAATTAGAGGACTTTTATAATCTATTCTTTTCCTATGAAGTGTTTTTGCTTTTATCCAGTTTGATACTA
The DNA here is from genome assembly GCA_015680685.1 of Gnetum montanum. Classification (NCBI taxonomy): domain Eukaryota; kingdom Viridiplantae; phylum Streptophyta; class Gnetopsida; order Gnetales; family Gnetaceae; genus Gnetum; species Gnetum montanum. The sequence goes on from MNCI01003697.1 coordinate 102,989, forward strand.
TATGAGTTAACATGATAGTTATAAACTTTTTGTATGATTTTTGTGGAAGCATGGTGGCTGCAAGAGGATCTATCATAGGAGGAATATGGTTGGATGAAGTTCCTATTCTACTATTCTTTTCTAGAATTTTATTAAAGAAAGGATGTTTTCTAGATTTGCATTTAGTGTTGCTAGTATGATCATCTTTCGGTATACTAACAACCCTAATAGCACTTTTTTTTGCTGTAGCTATGTTGGTAGTTCCCCATGAATGACCAATGGTGGTGCTACTGGTAAAGGATTTAGAGCTTAACAAGATGGACCTACTTCCAATTGAGATATGTAAGGATGTAACTTCATACATGGGGTTATAGGCCTCTAGTATTCTAGTATATAGTAGGGTGAAGAAGCATGAATAGGAGTACTTCTGGGAAATATAAGACATTGTAAATATTATCCATAAGGATCTAGTTTTGGTATGGATACTATTGCCTTTGTAGTGGCATCCCATATGATTATGCTTGTTGCCACTATTGTTGGTATTGCTCCTACAATTGAGGATAAGCCCCACTTAGATAATGTTGGAATGAGCATAGCAGATAGGATGAGAAGAAATGAAACCTTTATTATTAAAATTGAGAAATACTTGTGATATTATGAAACCTTGTGAGATTATGTAAATTGTACTATGAAATAATTGAGAGATTAAAAAATTTCACTGTGAAAATTAAATAATTGGAAAATTCATTATGAAAAATTAAAAAAACAAAAAGCTTGAAAAATACAAGAACCACTAACTTCTTTCATTATTTTAGAAAAATCATTACAATAGGCTCATAGCATAATAAGGTAGCTCTTCTATATGCTTCTATAAGAAAAGTAAAAACAAACTTAACTAGAAGTTAAACTCAACATAACTGAGCACTAACTACTAAATTTTTTTAAAAAAACCTTACATGAAAAAAACTTTTAATAATTAAAAAGGTTACTAACACATAATTTTTCTTAAAAAAAACTATTCAAAATAGGAGAAACAATTTTTACAGTACATAATACTCAACATTCCCTCCTTTAGTGTTATAATTGGTTTGAGAATAGCTAAATTAGAAACTTGAAGATTTGTCTTCTCATCATCTACTTTGCACGTACAATCATGTTCAAAAGATAGTCAATTTAATAAGCCTACAATGGTTTACTTAGTAAATTAGCTAATTGATCATTGCTTTGAATATGTGTAGGCTTAATTATGTTCTTCTTTACTTCATGCTTGATAAAGTAATATTTGATGTCAATGTGCTTGCTCTTGTTATGAATTATGTGCTCATTGGACAACTAAATTGTTGTTATATTATCTACCAACATAGACATTGGAAGCTTAACTTCAAAAACCAACTGATAAAATATTTTTTTAAATCAAAAAACATCATGAAGACATTTAGCCATAGTAATAAATTCCACCTTACATGATGATAGGCTTATACTAGTTTGATTCTTTGTTTTTCAATAAATAAGATTAGGACCATGAAAAATAAAGTAACCAAAAGTTGACTTACAATCATATACATCCTTTCCCCAATTACCATGAGAAAAAACATAAAATTTTCTATCTCTATTAATGAACTTAATTCCAAAATCAAGTGTTTCTTTAACATATCCAAAAATATGCTTTAAGGCATTAAGATGTGACTACCTTGGCTCTTGCATAAACCATGATAAAAATGAATTTGCATATTCCAAATTAGGTTTGCTATGACACAAAAATATTAGTGAACTAATTATACATTTGTATAAGGAATGATTAACAAATGGAGTATCATCTTTCCTTGAAATATTCATATTTTAAATAATTGAAGTTGTAGAAATCTTGGCTTTCTCTAGTTCATACTTTTCAGTGATGACTTGTGCATACTTTAATTGATGCATCTTCAAACAATCTTCTTCCTAATAAATTTGGATTCCTAAAAAATATTTGAGGACTTCCATGTCCTTCATCTTAAACTCATCTCTCATATCATGTCTAAGTTCCTTATTTAATTTTTAAGATGTAGCCATAAAAACCAAGTTATTAACATAGAGAAAAATAATGATGAAATCAAAACCTTCATGTTTAAAGTATAAGGTAGGTTCAAACATATAACTCCTATAACCATTCTTGAGAAGCAATTCCCTAATTCCATGAAACCAAGCTCTTAGAGCTTGCTTCAATCCATACAAAGCTTTATTCAACTTGCACATCTTGTTTTCTTATCCTTGAATCTCAAAACCTTTAGGTTGGTAAATAGAAAGCTCCTCTTCTAATTTTTCATTCAAAAATGTAGAATTAACACCCATTTGATGAAGTTTCATATCTTTATGAGTAATAAGGAAGGCCATAAGATTAATATTCTCAAATATAGTAACAAGAGTAAAAATTGCATCATAATCAACATGCTTCTTGTGAAGAAAACCTTTTGCTAAAAGTTTGGCCTTTTGTGCAATAATTTTACTAAATTTATTATATTTTATTTTTAAGACCCATTTGATATCAATGACTTTCTTTCCTTTTGGCCTATCCACCAAGATTCAAATTTCATTTCTCCCAATAGAGCTCATTTCCTTCTTCATGGCTTCAATCCAAGCTTGAGATTTGAGAGCCTTCTTAACATTTGAAAGCTCATGTGCAAGATTAGAATATACAACATGAGAAATTACATGATTTCTTGTCATTCTTATATTAAATTATCTATCCAACATTTGAGAAGGTGGGTGGTCCTTTCCCACCCAAAGTCTTGAGCTGTACTCTTACTTCTTACCTTGATCAAGCTTGTGAAACTCATCAAAACCTACCTTTGATTCATCATATAAAATATTTATAGAGAAATACCACTTCCTATTAATAGGATTAAAACATTTATATCCACATGTTCTTAAATCATAACATGAAAAAAAAACTCCTTTTTCCTCTAGCATCTAATTTATCTATCAAATAATCTTGAATCTTGACATAATAATTATAACCAAACACCTTTAAATAAGATAAATTTAGTGGCTTACCATAAAGAAATTGATAAGGAGTCTTCTCTCCATTTGATGAAGCAATTAACCTATTGAGAAAATAGGTTGCCCTGTGAATTGTCTTATGTTAATACTGATTCAAAATTGAGGCATATTTCAACAAACATCTTGCCATCTCTTGTAAGACAATCCTTTCTTTATGCTATGGAATTTCTTTGGGGTGAATACTTACATGTGGTCTATTTATCTATTCCACATCTAGCACAATAATCATCAAATTCATTTGAAAAAAATTGATCACCATTATTTGACTTGATTACCTTAATCCTGAAGCCAAACCTATTCTCAACAAGCTTGTGAAAATTATTGAATGTAAGAAATACTTCATCGTTGGAATGCAAAATATATGACTAAGCATACTTGAAAAAATCATCAACAATACAAAAAAATATCTTTCTTTATTTATTGTAGTGGTAAGCATAGGTCCAACCACATTCATATGCAAACTTTTTAGTGGGTGTTCCTTCTTCTCCATATGAGTTGCATGAGAAAAGGGATTTCGCTTACCTTTAAGAAATTTGTCAATAAATTAATTGGAAAATTTAAAAACATCAAACCAAAAGTAGCCTTGAATTTAAGCAACTTCTCAATGTTTTTATAGGAGACATGTCCAAGCCTCCATTGCCATAATCTTTCCTCTTCAATCTTGGATATAAATGAAAACTTCTCATCAACATGATTTTGTACAACATTAGTTCTAGGATAATGGATTTTATTTTTGAGTCTTGGAAGCTTTGCTATGACTCTCCTTGAGTACAAAATTGCACAAATATCATATTTAAAAATAACCTTAGTTTTCCTTTTCACCATTTGACCAACTGAAAGCAAAGAATTGGTAATTTGGAAACATAAAAAACATCATGAACATGTACTTGACTTCCATCTTTGAAAGTAAGGACATTTCAAATTCCTTCAATATGGATCTTCTCATCATCACCAACTTTGATAGTGTTCAAGTTTCCATTTGGTTTATACTCAATAAAATCATCTTTATGAGTTATCAAGATAGTGATATTATCAAACATGAATGCTATAAAATTTGAGTTATCTTGATAATCTATAACTTGTTTTCCTCTATCTTGTAATGTAGGATTTTCTCCTCCTTGGGTATCTTGAATTATGAGATTTTAAATACCAATCTTCTACCAACATCTCTCTTCATAGTGGCATCTCTTACCACAAAATATGCACCATGGAACTAATGAAGATGGTGCATCTTGATCTTGTTTTAGTTGGAAATTTATCATACCACCTCTAGAACCTCCTTTTCCTTTGAAAAAAAAAAAATTTCTAAAATCCTCTACCTATTGGTTGAAATCCTTCTTTGAAATTTTGAGATCTTGTGTCATTTGATTGTCTCTATTCTTTTGAATGGTTAAATCTACCTTCTTCTCTTCTTTTAGTAATTTTCCATCTTTGGAAGGACTTGGACCTACAACATAAGCATTCTCATTTAGATTTGAGATCTTCAATTCTTCTAAAGCCTTCAAACTTGCAATCAACTTATCAATTATATAGATGAAGAGGTCTTTTTTTTGAATAATAATTTTAATGTAGGTGGAGAATATGTAATTATTGTAAAGAACATGCATAACTTTTTTTACCTTTTGCTGCATTGTAATATTTCATATATACTCATCAAAATTTCTTTAAATAATGTAAATCCTATCAAAAAATGAGAGAGTGACTCCTCTTGTAGTCCTCAAATTATCAAACTTGATTCTATGTTTCATTTTCTTCAACTTCTTATTTACCTTATTACTTTTGTACTCTTCTTGCAAGGTATCCCGACAAGGCTTGGATGTATCTTTAGTAATGATTCTAGCTCTAATTGCCTCTCAAACACTAGTAAAAGGAATCATCTTCATAAATGAATGAGTCTTCTTATCTCTTCTGAGCTTATTCCTCTCCTCTTTTTTTATTGGATTTTGAGGCACAAAAAAAACTAGGCTCAACATACTCTCACACTCCATGAATTTGGAGAAGGGATTTCATTAGATATGACTAATAATTAACATCTTGAGAGCCATAAAAAATGATAGAATACTTTGAGATGTCTTTGATTTATTTGGTAGTCATGAGAATGAATTGAAATCTCAAATACCAATTATTAGAATGAGCATAGTGAAGAGGATGAGGAGGAATGAAAAATTTATTGTTAAAATTAAGAAACACTTGTAATATTGTGAAATCTTGTGAGATTGTGTGAAATTTACTATGAAATAACTAAGAAATTGAAGTGTGAAAAGTAAAACATTAGAAAATTTATTGTGAAAAATTAAAACTAGAAAAAACTTGAAAAATATAAGAATTACTAACTTCTTCCATTATTTTAGAAAAATCATTATAATAGGCTCTTATCATAATAAGGAAGCTCTTTTAACTGTTTTTATAAGGAAATGAAAAACATACTCAACTAGAAGTTAAAATTAACACAATTGACCACTAACTACTAGAAACAATTATTTATTTTAAAAAACTATACATGATTAAAAAAATTTTAATTATTAAAAAAGTTACTAATTCAAATAATTTTTTTTAAAAAAATTATTCAAAGTAGGGAAAAATATTTCTATTCTACAGAATACTCAATAGATAATACTATTGTTGATAGGGTTGCCTGTAGTTACCTTGTGGGTAAGGTAATTACTTAGGCATTTGGTTTTTTTTTTCTGACAAACTTTGGATTTAGTATGTATGCCCTAGACTTTTGTAAGTGGATGATAATAGGACAACATCCCTCAGGATGTTCATATTGGAACACTTTGCAACTAGTTTTGTCTTCAAAAATTGAGTCCACAACTTCCTCTATTGTAGTAACTTTTTTTTATTTTTTTTTTTACAAATTTCATTTCCATTATCTTTTTTCTTCTTCATGTTCTTATTTCTGTTAAAGGTTTTTTTTCTTCTCTTTCACTGTCTTTAGTGTTATGGTAAATTTTTCATTCACACAGCCCCACATTTTCTCTATCTTTGTTGGAATATCATTTATTGATTTCTAAATAGATAGAGTCTTTCACTAGATCACATCTTTTAAGGTTTCTTATTCTTTCATTTCATGTTTATCTCTTTTTTTGATGGTTGATTCTTTATTGTACTCTTTAACAAATTTTCTTTTATGTAACTTCCTTCTTCTTTTGCTAACTTATCTAGTAATATTTGAATTTGATGAGCTATCATTTCTAATAATCTACCTTGGACATATATTCCAAGGGTTTTTCAAGTCATATTTCTTAACCCATTGATGATGTGCCATAGTTATTTTCTTTAAGAAAATTCATCTTGTATGCATCTATGTAATAGTGAATAGTATTTTTTCCATTACTGCATCAAGGGATTCATGTGTCCCTTGATTCCATCCTTGCATTTTTTTTCTTAAGTTCCACACTCTAAAATAAGTTTGATATTGGTTGTTAAAGAGTTAGAGCATGGTACTCCATCTTTAGATTGATTTCAGCTCTAAAGATCTATACCAGCTCTCTACTTTCTTAATGAGTATTTTTGGAAACAAATTTAATTTCTGCCAATTATTTTTTATGTTCTGTAGGATGCAAGCATCATGGAAGGTTTGTAGATGATGTTGTGGATCTACATTATATCCTCCTTCAAACTTTAGAATAATATTCATATCAAGGCACTTGATGTGACTATCCCTTAAATGTCTAGTAGGTATGTACATAGATTTTTTGATATCAATCATATTGTGAGGGGCTAGTAGTGGTTCTTCATAGTCTTTGGATTTATAAGCTCTATTGTAGTGACGATCCCTTTGATGCTCATAACATTTTCTTCTCTCATCTCTAATTTCTCTTTCTCTATCTTCTTCATCATCTTCCACCTCCTTAGAATCTCTTTTATCAACATGTCTTTCATGATCCCTTGTTCTTCATTCTCTCATGTCTAAGTCTATTAATGAGTGTAATCAAGAGAATGGGGAAGTTGAAGAAAGATGTTGGTTGGTTCTCCTTCTATGACTCCTTGATTCATCTCTTCTAGATCTATCAAAGGTTTTAGGCCTTAAATTTCTCCTAAGTCTAGAGTTTTCCTCTTATGTTCTTAGTGATGAACCGTGATATCACGTACACGATATCGTACATGTGATATCACATCCACCATGCGATATCGCATTCTACCTCATCTTCTATAAATAAGAGGTGATGCCCTTGGTTCTGACAGAATTAGATTTAGACCCTTAGCTAGACTCTTGCAGTTTTGTCATTCTAGAGTTAGAATTATTTCTGTGTGCCCGCAGTAGGAGTCATAGAGTGAACGGATCCTTATTTGAGCAATTTGTACCTAAGCACAATTTTGTGTACAGCAATAAAGATGATATTTATGATAAACCTTGTAGGATATAGATTAAGCTAATTAGTAATTAATGATTATGTAATGCTTTCCTAGTTAATTAATATCTATCTCAACCTTCACCCTCCTTAGTTAAATACACTGAGTACGACCGCTTTGAGCATGTGTGTAGTGCTTGGTAACCTAGTAACAATTAGTGTTTGGTAATCCTAGCAGCATTGCACTAGTTCAGGATGTGTACAGTAAGTGGGAATGGATACTGGTGTTAGGAACATTTAGAAACTAGTTAATGAATAGTTAATGTAAGTTAGCCACTTAGTTC
>MNCI01003697.1:110888-238344 GCA_015680685.1 Gnetum montanum
AGACAACAATACATTGCACACCAAACAAAACAAGATGTCTTCTTCTTCGCATAAGAGCACTTCACTGCTTAGGACTAATACAAGAGGCAATCGGTGGCATAATACACATAACCATGATCCACTAGTTCCTCAATAGTTTCGTGTGGTATATGCTCATCCCGATGAGTATGTACCCAATTTCACCTTTATTCTCCACCAAGACAAACAACTACATTGTAGAGACTTGGAAGGTAACATAGTGTTGCTTCCAGACCGATTAGTTTCCAACATGCTCTTTTGTGCTCTCACATGAATAGGAATGCCTCTTTTATATGTAGAATAAGTTGCATGTGATCATGACTCAAGAGACTATCATCCCACATAAGTGCAACGTCAAAGGGACTTGCGACATGAGAGATACCATACATCTTTGAAGTGTAAATGGCCCCATGACGCTCTGCACATTTTGAGAAAAATTCAGGATGGTGAACCTACTTCAATAGGTTCCCCACGAAATGATGTTCCTCCTCTTGACATTGGTCAGGGGGTGGTGTATCAGAACCTTCACTCCACTATTCACAACCCTAGTTCTGATACCCATGAACACAAAGTGTTCAACTAAGGTACACGAACACATGATAAGGGCAGATGTTCTGATTGTGATCATGATCAAGGCCAAGACCACTGAAGAGAAGGTAGAAAACACTATCATGGAGATGGTTCTCCTTCTTATTCACCTTCATTATCATCTTCACCCTCTCCTTCAGTGTCTGGATGTAGTCATAGGGAAACCAATCATGAGGATAAGGGAAAACAAAGTGAAAGTCATCAATGAGATAGTCAAGAATGAGGATGAGGGCACTTTAAAGAATCAAGGCATAGAAGAAGGGAGAGTAGGGAACCGTGTAGATACCATAGACACTATGAACGAGATGATCATGAAGAACCCCTACTCACAACTAGAAGCATGCTAGATATAATGGAGGCCGTAAGAGTTCCAACATGGCACCAAAAGAATAGTAGGATCAAGAGGTTAGACATGAACAACATCCCACGAGTTGAAGGGGGATACAATGCTAATCCTAAAAATCATTTACAAGCATTACACAATGCATGTGCCTTGCAAAACATAGAAAATGAATGGCAAAAACTGAAGTTGTTCCCAAGGATACTAGTGAGAGAAGCTAAAAGCTGGTACCAGTCCTTAGAACTGGAATTCATTCAAAGGTGGAGTACAATGTTATAACTATTTAATGATAAATACCAAACATAATCTTGAGTGTCTAACCTGTGGAAGGAAATCCAAGGATGGAAGCAAGGAAATCATGAACCCTTGGATGCTGCCATGGGTCACTATTACGCACTGTTACATTATTGCTCTAGCCATGGTTATTTGCAGCGGGATCAACTATGCCATCTTGTGGATGGACTTAGGCATGAAAAAAGAAGAACCCTTGGGACATATGCACAAGGAAGGTTATCGGAGCTTAGGTCTCATAAAATTCATAGATTGCTAGTGCAAGTTGCCAAAGAAAAAGGTGAGCTATGAAAGAGAGAAAGTGCAGAAGAATACAACCGAGATCCTTCCCTTTGGAAAAGGGGAGTGAGATTTTGTGAGGAGGAAGAAGAGTCATCACTCGAAGAGATGGTGAATAGGAAAACTTTGCCTCTCCAAAAGTTAACATCAAAAGTATTGAAAAAGTTAGACCAAATATGGGACTCCCTGGATAGTAGGTATGAATATGTTCTTAAAATTGTAGAGTCTAGGGAGCAAGGTAGTGACCATGAAAAAAAGAAAAAGAGAGAAGTGGAAAATGCACATAACAAGGGTAAGGGTAAAATGGCCATCACAGAAGAGGTTGTGGATTAAAACATGGACAGTGATAGTGGATGCGAGATATGCCAATACGACCGTCCTAAGGGATGTTGCCCAGTGATCTCACATCTACAAGAGTCTGGGGTGCATGCACTCAACCCATGAGTAAATAAATGGCAAGCACCCTGACAGTTACCTTATCCCCAAGGTAACTCAAGGTAGTTCCATCAACCTTCAACATATTATCCAAGTGGAACTCCACCACAACCCATTGAGCAACATCAACAATGGCAATACCCATAGTCCTGGGGGATGCCACCACCAAGGCAACAATACCCATATTGGCAACCTAACCCATATGGCTACTACGTGCAACATCTAATCTCTCCACGTGACTCTGTTAGTTACATTACACCAACATCACTACCAAGCCCATGAGTATCATAGAACTCCTTCTCCTAGGGGAGATAAACCATAAATATACCATCCTTCAAATCCATCCACAGCTCTCACACCAATAGCTCCATTACCACATGCTCCAGCAATGCAAGGGGAACTCCCTACTCAACCACAACAATGCAATGCCACAAGGGCTGTAAATACTCAACCCACTATTGGTTCTAACAACCATATGAAGAAAAGACCTTTCTTTAGAACCAATAGTCCAACCAAGCCCTTACAACTACAAGCAGTTGAACCTCTGAATGCCTTCCCATCAAATAAAGCTTCAAAGCTCCCTTTGAACCAAACACTGAGCTCAATGCATACGGTTATGTTAACACATGCCATTACTGACTAGATCAAGGTTGGCCACCTTCCCTGGAAATTCTCTAATCCTGGAAGTCCTCTAATCTATCTCCAAATCGCTGGGAATGAGCCATGTAAAGCTCTTCTAGATTTAGGTTCTAGAGTCAACTTAATATCTCAAGAAATGTACAAATCCTAGAACCTACCTCCATTAAAGAAGAGCAATATTCATCGAGAGTTGGCTGACCAGTCCATCATTGTTCCCTTGGGACTAGTGGAGGACATCATCACCATTATGTGTGGGTGGTCGTACCTAGCTAATTTGCTAGTGATACAAGTGAATAATGGTAAAGGGGACTTCCCAATAATAATGGGAAGGGTATGGCTAAGTACTATAGATGCATGCCTCGGAATCTGTGATCTTTCCCTAGAAATATCTAAGGAGAACACTTTTGGAAAGATCAAGAAGGAGAAGGTTCCATGCATTGCATACAGTGATACAGGGTGCAATTGCATGAAGAGATCATGGGTTGTGCAAATTTTAGCATTGTCTGTATGCAACTGGTGTGAACAAAACATTAACATACAAAAGTGCCTGTATGTAGCAGCCACATGACAAGAAGACACATAGTGGCTAATAGATAATCAAGAGAGAAACTCACTAATGTGCATGGAACTAACTGAGGGAATAACTTACGCTTACATTGAAAGCATAGACACACTAGAGCAAGTTTGTTGCCAACTTCCAAGCCTTAACCTTGAAAACATCAATTGGGGGAAGTTGGAAATTCCTAAAAAATTCAAACAAGAGCCCCTAGAATTGAAATCATTATCCACCAGTCTAGAATATATGATTCTTGAAAATGGAAAACTGGTAATCATCAACACAAGACTTGCTTCCAAACAAAAAGGAAGATTGCTAAAAGTAATAAACAAGTGGTCAAAGGCCCTTGCTTGGTCATATCCCGAATTAACTAGAATAGATCCTGGGATATGCCAGCATAGGATTTACACTAACCCATCCATGAAATCTCAAAAACAACCACAGAGGTGATTGAACCCAAAATTGAAGAAAGTAGTAAAAGAAGAAATACAACAGCTTCTTAAGGCTAGGTTCATATATCCCATTACTGATAGTGAATGGGTTAGCCCTCTGGTAATTGTGCCTAAAAAGGGAGACAACTGGAGGGTGTGCATAGATTTTAGGCTACTGAACATGGCAACATTTAAGGATCACTTTCCGTTGCCATTCGTTGACCAAGTCTTAGACACCATAGTAGGGCATCACTATTACAGTTTCCTGGATGGCTATAGCAAATACAACCAAATACAGATAGCCCCATAAGACCAAGCCAAGAAAACAGTCACCAGTCCTTGGGTAATGTTTGTGTATAAACAAATTCCATTTGGCTTGTATAATGCTTCTGCCACGTTTCAACACCTAGTTCTAAGCATGTTCTAACAACAAATAGGGAATAGAGTGGAAGTCTTTATGGATGACTTCTCCACCTATGGAACAAGTTTTGATCAAGCCTTGGACCAATTAAAGCAAGTGCTGAAAGGATGTGTAGAAACTAATCTAAGGCTCAACAAGTAGAAAAGCCATTTAATGATCCAAGAAGGCATAGTACTTGGGCATAAGATTTCACATGCAAGAATAGAGGTAGACCTAGATAAAATTAGGGTTATCCAGGGAATCACCTGTCAACTGGAAACTGTCAAAGGCATTCGGTCATTTCTTGGACACACTAGCTACTATAGGAGATTCATTGAGAACTTCTCCAAGATTTCCAAATCGTTGGTAGAGCTAACAAAGAAGGATGTACCTTTTGAGTGGACTAGGGAATGTGAACGAGCATTCCAAACCTTGAAACGAAAGCTAGTAGAAACTTCCATTCTACAAGCTCCTGACTAGTCTAGACCATTCCACATCATGACTGACACATCCAATTATGCCTTAGGAGTTGTACTTACATAATTAGATGACCAAAAATACCCTTACTACATCCACTATGCAAGTAGAAGTATCGTTGGTGCACAACTTAACTACACAACTACAGAGAAAGAATTAATGGCTATAGTGTTTGTACTAGATAAATTTAGGCACTATGTGTTAGGTTACAAAGTGTTCATCCACATGGATCGTAGTGCAATTGGGTTCCTCATGAGCAAGCCAATGGTTAGCCCTTGTATTATATGATGGCTGGTAATTCTATAGGAGTTCGATCTAATGATGATCGATTGGAAAGGCACCGAGAACGTAGTTGCAGATCCTTTATCTTGGTTGCGCTGGGACAACAAAGAGGATGAATATGTAATGTCTAATCATTTTCCTGATGAAGCCCTCTTTGCCAATGTACTGAATAACCAACTACACACAGAGATGAACTGGTATAGTAGCATTCTCATCTATCTCCTTACTCAACAAACACCATAGGAACTGGACCTTAGAAAGAAACAATAGTTTCTTCACAAAGCCAAGTACTTCATGGAGATCAATGGACAACTTTACAAAGTGTGTCTTGATGGCTTGGTTCGATGGTGCGTGCCCAAGGTAGACCAACTGAGAGCTCACCAAGATGCTCATGAGGGCCCTTGTGGGGGTCATTATGCGGGGAGACGAACGACTATTAAGATCTTGCTTGTAGGATATTACTAGCGAACAGTATTTCAGGATGCCCATCAATTTGTCCAATCTTGTGAGTGTTGTCAACATGATGGGGGAATGACTACTAAAATGGAGGATCCGCAACAATGGATTCAACCGTTAGAACCCTTTGAAATTTTAGGAATAGACTTTATGGGGCCCATTACACCAATGTCCAATGGAAAAGATTACATTGTAGTTGCCATAGACTATTTAACAAAATGGGCTAAAGTAGCTACTATTAAATACTGCACATCATCTATAGCTGCACAATTTGTTCAACAACAAATTGTAAATAGGTTTAGTATGCCATGTGCACTTATTTCGGATAATGGAACACACTTCACAGGTGCAACTTCTTGAAAGTTAATGCAACACTTAGGGGTTGAACATAAATTGACTACACCTTATCACCCCCAAGCTAACGGACAAGCTGAGGTCACCAATAGGGAGATCACTAAAATATTAACTAGGATAATTAGCAAGTATAGGCAAGATTGGAGCACTAAACTGAATGATGCTCTTTGGGCATACCTCTCCACCTGGAAACTCCCTATAGGCTACTCTCCCTATGAGTTAGTGTACAGAAAGCTTCCAATGCTTCTGATTAAAACAAAGCTCCATACACTATCAACGGCTTGTGACCTGCACCTCAATCTTGATCTAGCACAAAAACAAAGGTTGGAAACTTTAAATGAGCTAGACAAAAATCAATTAGGTGCCCTATCATCAAATGAGTTGCACAAGGCATATAATAAGCAATTTCATGACTTGAAGATTTGAAAGGTCAAGTATCAACCAGGAGATAAGGTTCTCTATTGGAACCCCACACATGTGCCATAACACAAAAAATTTCAAACACTATGGGAAGGACCTTACATTATTCATGCAACCTTTCCTTCAAGGGCCATGACCATATACAAACCTAAGAGCCTTGATAAGAGATTGTTAGTTAATGTGCAACAGACCAAACCCTTCCATGAATCTAGAATGGTTAGTGGACATAATACCTTTGAGAAGGGATGACCCTGCTCACTATTTTTGATCTCCTCCTTCCAACTTAGTCATGGGGAAGACGGCCACCTCTGCTAACCATTTGAGGCCCTCAATTCCTTTTTAAGTTTTTGTTTTATAAATTTCTTTAATTTTTATTTTTTTTGCAACATCGTTATACTTTCTCATTATTTGTCTAACTCTTTATTTTTTATTTTTATTTTTGTCTTTTTTTTGTTGTTTTTGTTTTGTTAGATTCGTCACCTAATAAGTGCTCCTGATGGTGGTATGAACTGTATTCTATTGATTGCTAATGTTTTTTTTTTACCTTTGAGTTATAATGTTGATACTAAGGTATGGTTCTTTTGATATAACAGGCAATGAGTCCATGTCATCCATGCATCCATGAATTTCTATGGTCTCTCTTGGATTGGAACTGTATAGTCCCCTTCTTTAATAATAAAATTATTAACAAATTGGTGATTGGGCATTTCTCCAACTAAGGAAGGACTCAAGGACTGAAAAGGGTATGACTTCAAAGGGATTTGATGCATTTGTGCTGGCTATTCTCTTGGGTGCTTGGATGTTTCTTCTTGAGTTTTCCTTATCATTTCGACATTGCTCCATTATCGAGAAGCTAAGCCAATAAAAATAAGTTTTTGCATGATGTGGTTCTCATGCAAAAGAAAAAAAAATAGTGAGAATTCAAAGCACACCCCTTAGAAAAAATAATCATTTGGGCTACAAGTGCTAGTTATGGAACTAAAAAGACATGTTCCCTCTAAGTAAGGCCCTTTCTCTCTTCCAACTTCTCCCTTTTTCATTTTCCTCGAAATGGTGTTGACTCTTTGACAAAAGCATTTTTGTTACTTCAAGTGGATGGATTGGCCAAGTGTATTAATGTGAAGTCATTGGATGTGGATTATTTGAGGCTGGATTTGGAATGAGATCTACTCAGTTACATTAATCATAAATACACAAGGGATTGTACACCACCTTGTTCTTGGGACTCCATTCCATTCTCTTCTCCCCATCATTTTTTCTCCATTTCCCACTTCATTGCTAGTTGTATCAGTAGCCTATATTTTGGTTGATGCATTGTTTTCTCTTTGGTGGATTCTTGTGGTTAAGTCTTTAACTCTTGCTCCCAAACAACATTTCCAGAGCCTATGGACTCTTTGAATGTGGGTTTGTTAGGGCATAAAGGGCATGAGCCTGCTTTGGGGAGGATCCACTTGCATTCCTATTTGGTGCATCAGTTAACTTCTTTCCTTAAACATTTCTGCAATCAACATTTTTTTTGTTTTGTTTCATTCCCATCTCTGACATCCATTTTATCGGCGTTGTCGTTGTTTCTTTTTCTCCATCTTTCTTATTCCTTATCTTTTTCTATTCTATCACTACTAGAGGATCACTCTTAGTCATGGGGACCTTGGTCCAATTTTTTCAATTTTTCCTAACCCCTACACCTTGGGTAGTCACTAGTGTTATATCTCTAGAAGCCATATTGGCCATATCACAACTCAACCAATGGATCTTACACCGAGGTAATGTATCAACTGTATTTTGATTTACTTATCCTTACTCATATGTGACTATGTTGTGTGTGCAGATGGCAATCATACAACAATACACTAGACCTGGAGGAAACACTTAGGATGGACTGGTGCTGGAACAATTGTGCAAGGAACAAGATTGATGGTGCAGCTATGGATGGATAACAGAAGATGCAATCTTGGCATCGGCAACAACACGTCTTCTCCTTTTCTCTCTCTCTCTCTTCTCTCTCAGCTACCAAATAAGGCTGGATGTCAATTGTGTATATTGTTCACTCTTGTAGTCATGAATACTAATGTTGCCATGTATTGTAATGTTGATCCGTTCACATGTCATCCCCTTCACCATTAGTTGTCATTCAAGTCAATAATCCCATACCTTCACATGGGGGTATGATGAATTGCAATATCATGTACGCAATATCACATCCACCACGCGATATCACATACACAATATCACATCCTACCTCATCTTCTATAAATAAGAGGCGGTGTCTTTGGTTCTGATAGAATTAGATTTAGACCCTTAGCCAGACTCTTGCAGTTTTGTCATTCTAGAGTTAGAATTATTTCTGTGTGCCCGCAGTAGGAGTCATAGAGTGAACAAATATTTATTCAAGCAATTTGTACCTGAGCACAATTTTTTGTATGGCAATAAAGATAAACTTTATGATAAACCTTGCAGCATATAGATTAAGCTAATTAGTAATTAATGATTGTTTAACACTTTCCTAGTTTATTAATATCCCTCTCAACCTTCACCCCCCTTAGTTAAATACACTCAATATGACCACTTTGAGCATGTGTGTAGTGCTTGGTAACCTAGTAATGATTAATGTTTGATAACCTTAGTAGCGTTGCACTGGTTCAGGATGTGTATGACAAGTGGGAATGGATACTGGTGTTAGGAACATTTAGAAACTAGTTAATGAATAGTTAATGTAAGTTAGCCACTTAGTTCTCTCTCCCTCTCCTTTATTAGTAGAAGGCATAAAAAATACAAAAACTATAAAAATCATATACCTCAAGCTTAGTTAACCATACAACCGTGACAATACAAGTAAGACTGGGAAGACAATGATTGATTAACCCTGAGTATTCCATTAAGGTACATAAGCACTTGGTCCTTGGAGTTCGACCAGATCATGCGTGAAACACTCGTATTCATATGGTTGAGTGTAGGGTACCTTGCCACTCATCACTTAGAATTTTGAAAGATTTGAATGTAACTTTTTCTTCATAGGATTTTCGATACATATTATTGGTGTTTGAAAATTGGATCCATGAGTCTGATGAGGCATTTTAACTTTCTATGACTCATCTTTCTTTCCATTAAGGATGATCATCTATGGTGATCTCTTTTCTTTCTCTTGTTCATATCTTGTTATCATAATAGAATCGCTTCTTTCTTAAGCCTTTGTTCACTAATATGGCTTGATCATATTTTTGTTAACTTTGTACCCTTCTTGTATATATCTAAGATTTGAATTTAGGAAAGAAGAATAGATGGTGTTGAACATTCTAGTGGCAAGATAATATTACCTTATAAGTTTCTCCATATGAATTGTTCATCCTAGTGAAAAATGAACATGAAATTAGGATAATAAAAATTAATATGAGTATATGATATTCGTGTTTGTGTTATTGTAATTCATTCTTCTTTATTATAATCTTTGTCATTACTTTTCTTAAGATCAATAGTAGGTGGAAATTTCACTTTGGATATTGAAGCCATTTTCATGTGGTTGATGTTTTAGTGTGTGCATTTTGAAAAAAATATATTCTAAGTATGAATGATAGGTTTGATGATAATTGATACAATGAAGTATGTAAAGTCAACTAACTAGCAAACATTGACACATCCTTAGTAATAGTATCAATGATGAGTAGTAGATAATTCCAATACTCAATCATATAAGTCACAAATATTCACACGCAACTAGATCATAATCCATGGATGGGCAATGTAAGTATATTAGTGAGTTAATATTAAGTTCATGATTTTTGTCTATCCACTCAAAGTTAGCGAGGTGTAAAATGTATGGTTTAAGGTATATGATAAATTAATGTTGATTAGCTTTAAGTATGCTAAGTGTAAACATAGTGAAAATGGATATAAATTCTATTAACTAGGAACAATACAATATAAAACTATTCTATCTTATTATGATGAGTATTTGTTTATGGTTTTTTGTACATGGCCTAGGTTATATAACTAATACTAGGATTACCAAGTAACTTTACATCTAAGTAAATAGAGCAAAGTCACTACTGGGTTACCAAACAAGTACATTTTATGCTTGAAATCAATTTTATTCATTTAGCATTATTAATGAACATTGGAATAGTAAATGACTTAAGAAATATAAATGCTATAGTAAAAATAAATAACATAGAAAAGTAAATCTATTCTATGTGAGATGATTTAATGATGTAGAACAATCTTGATCTTTATTGTAGTTTATGAATTATGTTTCAAAATAATCCACTTGAATAAAGATGTCATACAACTGTAATTCATGATACTATAGGCATTTACCACTAACTCTAACTTTATGAAAATAAACTACAAGAATTTCACTAAGTTTTAGACAAAAATTTATTTTTGACATGATAGTAGACTCATATTTATAGACATGACCATGATTCACTACATCATATCTACAATAATGTATACTAAGCTATGATATTGCATTTACAATATCATAGTCCAATACTTAAAGCTATTTCATCAATTTGTACCTTGTTATGGTATACAATACTTCCACTTGTAATTTTGAAAGCATTCTACTCTTAAATATCTTTAAGTGTTAATAATTTTAAGCTTTTTTATTAGTTAGCTAAAAAATGTAATCTGTCTTATTAGTTTCATAAATTAGCTTTTATTTTGTCAACATTCATCTTCTTTTTTGTACATTTACAAAATTTTTCTAAATGATGTAATACTATTTTAAATTGTATTTCTAAATTTCTAATTAATGTTACATTGTCTTCAATGAATAATAGTTGTATCCATAACTAATCCATTTTAATGACATGATTTGTACACATCTTTAATTCATTCTTCTAGTTCATTAATAAAAATACTAAATAATGTTAGTGAAAGAGGACATGGTTTCTTTACTTATATATTGCTCTAAAACTAACAAGATATTATATTTTCTTAATCTTTTAATTTAAAAAATTGCTGTTTTGTATAAATTTTAGATGACATTGAGTAAACCATAACCAACTTTAAGTTTGATATGTATACTCCATAATTATTCTCTCAAAATAGAGTTAAATGGTTTAGTACTAAAATCAATAAAGTAAATAAATGTTTTATCTTGTTTTCCTTTGCTTTTCAATGTAATATCTTAAAGTAACTAGATGATCTAGTGTAAAGCACTTTTTCTTGAAACCTACTTGTTAAAATGATTATGATCAATATGTAATTATTTAAATTTTATTTATATTCTTTTTAAAAAATCATAATAGCTATACTAATAATTCATTGTCTAGTTAATCAATTTAAATTCTTTCATTAAGTATTTTTCAAGTCTCTATCTAGACAAGCTCTCTACCACATTTTAATAATTCAACATATAATCCCTCTATATCTATAGCTTTTTCATAGGCTAATTTCTCAATTCTAACTACTACTTCATTATACGTAAGCTATAAAATATCTAGGAGCATGTAAATTTATATGTTATTTATGCTATGGTGGAACATATTCTCGTATAATCCTTTTATCTATCCAAATGGTATATCATTTCTTGGAGAAACTTAATTTTTAAAAAGTTTTCCAACAATTCATATATCTTACTTTATTATTTACACCATATTTTTATTGGTATGCTCTTAGAATTGTTTTTCACTCAAAGAAAGTTCATGTATTTCTTACTCAAAGCTTTTATATTAGAAATTTTTTTGATAGTTGATCATTTTTACAAACATCTTTCATCAAATCACTTCTTATTACCCATAAATATCTTTTGTATAGTGGCAGTTTTTGTAGCCTCTAGCAAATTTTTTTTTAACTAATTTTTGAATTTTTTTCATTTTCAACAAACTTTAAACCTCTTTCTCAAGATATTTTGTATCTACATCTATAATATGCCT
Organism: Gnetum montanum; assembly: GCA_015680685.1. NCBI lineage: Eukaryota > Viridiplantae > Streptophyta > Gnetopsida > Gnetales > Gnetaceae > Gnetum > Gnetum montanum. Next base: position 122,731 of record MNCI01003697.1, read on the forward strand.
TCTTATTTTTTAACATTGCATATTGTTAGAATACCTTCATTTAATGAAAAATTGTAGAAAATGATGTGGATACTCTAATAATTTACCATTAACCTAAAATTCAATGATTCATAGTATATTTTGAGATGTAAAATAATATATGAACATCTTTTTTCTTTATTAATATACAATCTTGAGCTTGATATACATTTTTGAATCTCATTTAAAATGTTAAGATTAAGGCCTTATCCCTAATTTAATACATGTTTTCCTATTTGATTTATTTTAGTGTTCTCCAATGTTTCTTCTTATCCATTTTTAATGTGACTATATTCTTGCATCTTTAATTATTCTACCACTCTAGAATATTAATTTTCTTAGAACTAATCCTTGTATTAGAATTACCATATATATATAAAATTTACCTTTTAATTTAAATTCTGTTATGTCTAATCCTACATATTAAAAAGATTTTTAAAAAGATAAATCTAGCTTTTCATACAATGTTGCATGTTGTAGAAGAAAGTAATAAAAAGCAAGGAATACAAAGCATTTCTTTTGAATAATCTTCAACTAAATATATTTTTTATGATTCTTAATCTTTTTCACTTTGATTACCTTTTGAATTTTTTTTTTTTTTTTTTTTTTTTTTTTTTAAAAAAAANTAATGATCTTTTCCATTTATGAGATCTAACACTTGGTTCTTTTATTTTACTAAAACTAGACAACTCAAAATTTTCAAAATCTACTTGTTCTTAAGATTTAACCCCTCTAAAATATAACATGTATTTAAAAAACCAATATCATAGAGTGTAGCCATTTTAGTGATAATGTCATCATCTACATTCAAAAATCTATAGTGCAAAGTGTTCAACACTTTTTTGAAAATGTCCTACCCTTGATCACTACAATATGTTTTTATTGGTATAAGGGAACAACCTTGACCAATACAACATAGTTACTCATTTTAGATGATTACTGGTCTCTAGCTCTAGTAAGGCATGGATAACTCCAAATAGCTTTTGCTAGTTTGTTGAACTAATTTTGGCTTAATTCATATATTCTTAAGTTACTTTTTGAATGTTTTAAGTATTTTCCTTGTTTATAATAACAAATAATAAGCTTTCTCTTTTACCTAAATTTATATTTTAATAAAATGTCTCTAATAATCTCCTAATCAATGAATCCTAAATTCTACCATAGTGATGAGTAGTAGGTACCCCTAAGCCAAACCATATGCATGACAAGCGTTCATGCATGATTTGGTTAAATTTCATGGATGGGACTAATTGTGGCATCTAGATTGTTAAGCATTGATCATAGGATGTTGCCTTCCCACTTGGACTAGTGGTAGCTTTGTCACGTATGGTTTAGTCCAAAGTGAGGCATATGATAATTGACGTTGTTAGGCTAATTTTACTCCTAGTGATAAACATAATTGGAAATGAAATTTAATCATANTCCAATTATGTTTATCACTAGGAGTAAAATTAGCCTAACAACGTCAATTATCATATGCCTCACTTTGGACTAAACCATACGTGACAAAGCTACCACTAGTCCAAGTGGGAAGGCAACATCCTATGATCAATGCTTAACAATCTAGATGCCACAATTAGTCCCATCCATGAAATTTAACCAAATCATGCATGAACGCTTGTCATTCATATGGTTTGGCTTAGGGGTACCTGCTACTCATCACTATGGTAGAATTTAGGATTCATTGATTAGGAGATTATTAGAGACATTTTATTAAAATATAAATGTAGGTAAAAGAGCAAGCTTATTATTTGTTATTATAANAAAGAAAATAATAAAAACTATGCTAAGTAAAACAATAAAACTAAGTGGAAACTACAATGATGAAAGGAAATCTCAATATTTATTTTTGGTCATGAATTGTGCCCAAGTACACTTCACTCGAATAACGATTCTGTACAACTACTTAACAGCACACTGTGTGCATTCACTCTCTATCATTAGAACTATGAAATGAAACTAGAAGAATCTACCTTAGGATGGAATGAAACTTATTCAAATCCATGCAACCAAGTGTTTTATTTATAGGTTACACATAGCTTGTAATAATGGCGTAGATATGATATCATTTATAATATCATAGGTGAAAAAAAATTAACTTTATCAGATAGATGGGACATCATATCTATGACAACATAGATGCAATGTAGCATCTATGACATAGTATCCAACTGAGACACACTAATAGGGATGCTACAACATAGATGTGATGTAGCATTTATGACTTAGCATCTATGATATCTTAGCCAAATGATGATTCATCATACCCCCACAACAAACTGAAAATTCATACTCAAGTTAATAGGATAGGATTGAGCTTTCTTTAAAAGATTGGAAAAGTACATGATTATTGATTAACTATAACTATTGACTAACTCTAAGTGTCATAGTGGTATGTACAAAAAATGACATAGTTACATGACAAAACAAAAACAAAATTTTAAGTTGCTTAATGGAGTTCAAATTTTAGGTGGTGGTGGATCTTCCATCAACTTTTTCCCTTTGTGGTTAGGCTTCTATAAATTTTCTCTTCTTTTGTTCTTGTCTTATTTTTCTGTATGTCCACTTTACTAAGTACAACACAAAGACTCTTTTGATTTTAACTATTGCATTGGCCTATTCATTTCACCAGAATCGGTACATTTATTCTAAGTTTCATTTACCACTGTTGGTTAGTGTGGGCCATAATGGAGATGCATAGAGCTGCATCTTAATAGCTTCTATGTTATGAGGTCCTCCTTTTAATGGTCTCTTTAGGACCATCTACAACCAACAAAGGTATGAAATTATTAGAATGTTCATACTAGTTCTTAATAGCTCTTTATCTTATACCCTTGGTTAGATCAAGTTCTTATCATATTATGATTGTAGAGTTAGAAAATTTTGCAAAAAGGAAACCCTTAGGTGTTATATCTTTTAGTTACTTATGACCTTTAATGAGTAGTGAGGTACCCCTATGCTCAACCATACGGATCTAGTTGAATTCCATCGATGGAACTAGTTGTGACATCTAGATCACTATGCTTTGATCGTAGTTCAATGTCTTCCCACTTGGACTAGTGGTAGTTGTGTCATGTATGGTTTAGTCCAAAGTGAGGCATATGATGTTGTTCCTAATTCTATGCTACTCTTGAGAATAGTAAAGAGATAAATTAATTTAAACTAATGAGCAATAGAAAGTAAAAATCTAACTAGCATATGTGCAACAAGTATCTACACTTAATCATTTGTACATGTCTTGGACTTTGTGAGACTACTTCTAGGATTGCCAAGTGTACATCATTGGTTTTGCCAAATTATACACTTCTGGATTACCAAGTATCTACACTTAAATGTTCATTATTAAGGCATATGCATTTTGCTTAATAACAGGAATAGTAAATAACAATAAATGGAAATATTTAACTAAAGGAAGCAATAAATAATTAACAATTAAAAGCAACAATAATCTAAGTGGATGCTACAATGATGGGATTAATCTTGATCTTTATTACCAATCATGAAACATGTCCAAGTACATCACACTTGAACAAAGGTGCTATACAATTACAAACATCACACTGCGGGCATGCATTGGGAATAACAAACTTTAAAGAGAAGAAACTAAAAACTAAAACTATCTCCTACATTTTAGTGAATACCCCCCATCCAAGTGCCAAAGTGTCATATTTATAGGCAAACCTAGATGAGGCAATGTCAGTTATCTGATGTTGCTTATTGGCTTCGACATTGGATACGTGACATTGGGGCTTTGACATTGCATATTTGATGTTGGGGCCTAACAATGGTGTCTCATCAACTTTCTTATCATTTTCTTTCTTATTATGGCCTAAAATAGTTGGTATGGTCTTTCAGGAGTATTCTCTAAATCTTTCTTACCTTAGTTTGATTGATTAGCATTAAGAATGTTATTATCTCTTCGTACTTATCATTTATAGGATCTTCCAACGTTAATAATTTTTGGTTCATATTTTTAAATTTTTTCTTATATTACATAATGCACCTCCCACTACTAAGTTGAGTGCTCGAGGATCAACAAGATTTAAGAATTTTAAAAATTGGAGCTACAAGGATGAAGTTATGGCCTCTAGAAGTTAGTGTACAAGAGTTTTGAAAAAAAACTACAAAAACTCTCTTGTTGAAAAATGAGGAAGTGAAAAATTTCATTACCTCCCATGCATATATATACTATTTTTATATGCATGAAATAATAGATCATACATCATAGATACAACATCCTAGGTGCTTATGACATCATAGCTATGACATCACCATTAAAAAATTTTAAATTTGTTCATTGATTTTTTTGAAAAAAAATGAGTTAAATGGAATATTTGAAAGATGTAAAGCTTATTTAGATGGTCATAGCCATTAATAATGCATAGTTTTTAAAAATTTAGCATTTAGAGTTCCTTAAGAAGGAATCTTAGGTAGCAAAAGTTTATTGTATGGATAAGAGATGGATAATGAATTTTTTATCTATTGATAAATTATTAGAGATTATGAGAAGTATTTATTAGATTTTTAATGATCTTTGAATGCATAAGATGATGTGGGATTTCATGGAAAGTATGAAATACAAGATTTATCCAAGTGGATCCTTCCCAAAGCAAGCTCTAGCCTTTAGTGTGCTTGTATAACCATGCTTAAAGTATCCCTAGGAACACAAGGAGTTTAATGTAAGAGATACCTATCTAGAAAAACACACATGTTAGTATTGCTAGATTGGGAAAATAATTTTATATTAAATAAAATCACAACTTATGATTAACTATACAATGAGGTGAGATGGACTATAGAAGGGATTGCTGAAATTGGGATGTGAGGTGTCTTACCATAGGCATAATGAATTCTCATGTTTTATTAATCATTAAGATAACCATTATCCCTTTCATTGAAGATTCAAACCAAGTCCCAACCACATCCAGTGACATCACATTATTTCACCTCTTAATGAACTATATTTTATCTGGCTCTGATGTTGAATATTTGATATTGAAACCCTAATATCGAATACCCAATATCTAGGTCCATGAAGTAATGTTGGATATTCGATATCATGGGAAGTGCATCGACCTATTAATATAACACTTGGGCACATGGTTTGGGCATAAGTTTTGTCATAGCATAGTAGAGCTCTTGCAGTTTCTTCTCTCTAGAGTTAGAATATTTTCAAAAGTGCCTACAACAGGAGTCATTGAGTGTACTGATCTTTATTTGAGCACTATTATACTTGAGCACAATAGTATGTGTGATAATAAAGATAATATTTTTGATAAACCTTGTAGCACCTTAGCTAGCTTAAATATTTTATTCATGCATTTAATGTTTTATTCAATTTCATTAATGCTTTTAAGTAACTAAGCTAAATTAAGCTAGCTATATTAAATAACAATTAATCAAGCATATAAGTATAGCCACTTTAAGCATGTACATGACGCTTGGTAATCCCAACAATGCTTAATGTTTGGTAAACTAGCAGTGTTATACATGTTTAGGACATTCATGGAAAGTGGGACTAGATCCTTATGTTAGGATAGTTAGTTATTAATTAGCAATTAGATTAGTTAAATTGGTTCATAAATTGAGTTTCAACTTCTTATTAATTATAGATATATAAAATATAAAATAATAAAAATCATGTGCCTCAATTACACTTAACCATACAACTAAGCCCCACAAGTGTAGTTGGGAAGACAATGATCATTATGGTTAGATTTCACATCCTGGAACTAATGTACTTAGGAACTTAAGGTATGTGGAATTCAACCGGATCACATGTGAATGCTTATGATTCATATGGTTGGGCATAGGGGTACCTCACTGCTCATCATTGGCATTGTTGTTAGGGACCCTTTAGTAATTTATGTGCACTATCTAAGACTTACTGAAAAATTATTTAACATCATTGGAACGAACCCTAAACTCATATCATACATCAAAATAACTAAAAAAATTATAAGAAAGCACAATACATTTCTTGTCTTCTAATACAAGATGTCTTCTTCTCATGGGAGTGAATCTCCATCCAAGTTTGATAGAGTAAATCAGTAGGTGCCCTACCAATATAGAGTGGTATATGCTCATCTTGATGAGTATGTACCCAATTTCACCTTCATCCTACACTAGGATGAACAACTATGGTGATAAGACATGGAGGATAACATTGTGTTTCCACCCCATTGATCCATTCTTGCAATGCTTCAACAAACTCTTATGCAGTTGAGCATCAAAGGGCTTTATGTTGAATATATTATGTGAGATAGTAACACTAGGGATTATCATCCCATTGATGCACAATGTTTGAGAGATCAATAGCTAGAGAAACTCTATGAGTTTACAAAGGAAGTGGTACAATGATTCCCCATTCATGATGTACCAAAAAGGTGGTGGAGAACCCTTCTTTGGGGGTTTTCCATATAGAGAAACTCCTCTCTTTGACTTTGGTGAAGGAGGTCAAACCTAGAACTTGCAGTCCATGATACATAATCCTAGTTCTAGTAAGAATAGATCCCATGATAGAGAGGGATCCAAGGAGGAGAGTCATGGTAGGGATGTGAATAAGAAACATGATCATGATTGTGGGTGCAACCATCAAAGAGGGGATGGTAGGCACCATGATGATGCTAGTCCTCTTTCCTCTTCACCTTCATTGTCATCTTCTTCCTCTTCTATCTCTGAATGTAACTGTAGGGGATGTGATTATTATGGAGGTGACTAACGAGACTGAGATGATCATAGGGATCATTAGGCAAGTCAAGATTTGGGGCATGGGCATTTAAAATAGGCTCATCACCATGAACAAAGGGGTAATAGAGGGTATCATAGGCAGTAACATCATGGCTATAATGAGCCTTTGTTTGCTACCTGAAGTATGCCAAACATCATAAAGGTAGTAAGAATTTCAAAAATACATATGAAAGATAGTTGGATCAAGAGGCTAGACATGAATAATATCCCAAAGTTTGAAGGGAGATATAACCTAGATCTGTAGAACCATCTTTAGGCTTTTCATGATGATTGTGCCTTACAAAATATAGAAAATAACTAGCAAAAGCTTAAGTTGTTTTCCAAGACACTCATTAAAGAAGCAGAAAGCTAGTACTAGTCCTTGAAGTCCAAATCAATCTTTAGATGGAGTATGATTCTTGAACTATTCAATGACAAGTATTAAATGTACTCTTGAGTGTTCAAATTAAAAAGGAAAATCTAGGGTTGGAAGTAAGGAATACATGAGTCCTTGGATGCTACCATGATTAGATATTATTCCTTATTACACTAATGCCTTGACCATGATTACTTATTAGGAACAACTTCACCATATCATAGATGGACTTCACTTTGAAATGAGGAGAACTCTTGGGATCTATACCCAAGGAAGACTATTAGAATTAAGAGCCCATCAGATCCAAAGGCTGATTGAGTATGTAGAAAAAGAAGAAGGAGAGTTGAAGAAACAAAAAAGTGTAGAAGAATACAATCAAGATCCTTCCATTCATAAAGGGGAGGTTTTAATTTGTGATAGTGAGGAGGAATCATCACTTGATGAGGTGGTAAACTAGAAAAGCTTGTTAACTAAAAAATTTACCTCTAAAATTTTAGGGTAGATCAGTTATGGAACTCTATGAATAGTAGATTTCAAGCTATCTTAAAAATTACTGAAGAGTCCAAAGAACAAGGTAGTGATCACAATTGTTGGAGGTGAAAGGAAGCCAAACATGCCAATCAAATGGGTAAGGGCAAGATTTTTGCAATAGAGGAAGTTGTGGAAACTGAATCAATTAATGATGGTTAGTGTGAGATCTACCAATATGAACATCCTAAGAAATTTCGCCCCATCGTGTCACACTTATAGGAGTCTAGGATGTATGCTTAGAATACATGACTAGCAAAAAGACAAACACCCAAAAGATTGTCTTATCCTCAAGGTAATCCCAAGCAGTTCCATCAACAACAACAATAGTATCCAAGTGGAATTCCACTGCAACCATATGAGTAGTATCAATAGTGGCAACACCCACAGTCATGGGCACTACCACTACCAAGGTAGTAGTACCCTTATAGACAACTAGATCCACATGGGTATTACGTTTAGTAATTTGTCTCTCCACATGACTCTTCTAGTCAAGTTTCCCCTTTACAACATCACTACTACCCTCCTGAATACTATAGAACTCATTCTCCATATTCCAAAAGGGATACCACATTCTATCTTTATCATCTGCCTGTTCCCAAACTTGTTCCCCCACTCTCAATGTAGCTATTGCCTACTCTATCCATGAAGGATGAACTTCTAGCCCAACTTTAGAAATGCAATGCTACTAGGGCCATTAATCTACAATTGGTTCATCTACTAAGTGGTCCAGAACCTCATGCTCATAAAAGACCATTCTTCTAACCCAACAACCTTACTAAGCCCTCATAAACTTAGGTGGTTGGTCATCCTGCTCCTACCCCATCCTCTACAAACCATTCCATTAGGTCCCCTTTAAATCAAATATTTCCTAGAATCCATACTATTATGCTCACTCATGTTGTATCTAATTGGATCTAGGTTGGCAACCTTCTTAGGAAACTAGCTAATCCTAAGAGTCTTCTTATCTATTTATAGATTTTTGAGAATGAACCATGTAAATCTCTTCTTGATTCAAGTTTCCAATGAGAACTTGATTTCTCATGAGATGTATACTATCTGGAACCTACTACCTCTTAAGAAGAGCAATATTTGATTGAAATTGGTAGACCAGTCCATTACTATTCCATTGGGACCAGTAGATAACATTGTGACCATCATTTGTGAGTGATCTTATCTTGACGATTTCCTAGTAATCAAGGTTGAGAACTACAAAGGGGACTTCCTAGTCATTATGGGAAGGGAATGGCTAAGCATTGTTGATGCAAAAAAGGACGTCAAAGATATTTCCTTAGAGATATTTAAGGAAAATGCATTTGGAAAGATCAAGAAGAAGTGAGTCTATGTATTTCATTCAATGATACCAAGTGCAATTGTGTGTAGAAACTATGGTCCATGAAATGAGTATTTGTTTCCACATGCAGGTAGTATGCACATGAAGTAGATATTCAAAGGTGTCTATACACATTAGCCACAAAACAAAAGGGCATCTTATGGCTAATTGCTAATTCAAAAAGTAACACAATATGCATGGAGCCTACTAAAAGCTTAACATGTGCTTATGTCACAAGCATGGATGAACTAGAGCAAGTTTATCACCAAGGTTTTGATAATGCAAATGATGATACCTATTAGGAAAAGTTGGAAATTCTTGAAAATTTTGAGCAATAGCCCCTTGAGTTAAAAAAATCTACCTGCTAGCATGGAAATCTGGTAATAATAAATGTAAACCTTACTTCAAAATAGAAATAGATGATGTTGAATGTGGTTGACAAATGATCAATAATATTTACTTGGTCATATCTTGAACTCATAGGGATTGATCCTAGGATATGTCCACATGATATCTACATTGATTTAGCCATGAATTCAAAGAGATAACCACAATGGCAATTGAATCCCAAATTGAAGTAGATTGTTAAAGAAGAAATTGAACTCCTCAAGGTAGGGTTTATCTATTACATTACAAATAGTGAGTGGGCTAGTTCACTTGTGATTATGCCAAAAAAAGGTGGCAAGTGGTGAGTTTGCATCAATTTTTGGTTGTTGAACATGGAAACATTCAAATATCATTTTCCATTACCATTCATTGATCAAGTGTTGGACATCATATTTGGGCATTTCTATTATAGTTTTATGGATGGTTATAGTGGCTATAACCAAATCCAAATTGTGCTAGACGATTAGGCCAAAATAACATTTATGAGTTCCTAGGGGATTTTTATGTATTGAAAGATGCCATTTGGCCTCTGTAATGCCCCTACTACATTTCAATGCTTACTCTTAAGTATTTTTTTTAGTAGTAGATCGGTAGCAGGGTGGAAGTCCTCATGGATGACTTCTCCACCTATGGAGCTACATTTAATTAAGCCCTGGACCATCTTGAGCAAGTTCTCAAAAGATGTGTAGAGACTAATCTTTAGATTAATTGGTAGAAGAGTTACTTGATGGTCAAGAAGGGCATTGTATTGGGGCATAAAATCTCACAAGCCTTGAAAAGATGAGGGTCATCCAAGGAATTACTTGCCACCAAAAACTATAAGAGATGTCTGGTCATTCTTTGGATACATTGGCTACTACTAGCAATTTATACAAAATTTTTTTAAGATCATGAAACCATTGGTTGAGCTAACAAAGAAAGATGCTCCCTTCATCTAGACCAAGGAATGTGAAAATGAATTCTAGAGCCTCAACTAAAAGCTTGTAGAGACTCTAATTCTATGAGCACTTGACTAGTCTAGACTATTTCATATAATGATAGATGCATCTAATTACAGCTTGGAAGCCATGCTTATGGAGTTGGATGATAAGAAATGTCCATATTACATCCATTGCGCAAGCTAAAACACTATGGATACATAGTTGAACTACACCACATAGAAAAAGAATTGATGGTAGTGGTGTTTGCTCTAGGGAATTTTAGGCACTATGTGCTTGGATTAATTTGCTTCTTGATGAATAAGCTAACAATAAGCCCTTGTGTCATAAGATGGCTAGTGATCTTGCAGGAATTTGATCTTACAATGGTAAATTAGAAGGAAATTTAGAATGTGGTTGCTAATCATTTGTCTTAGTTGTGATGGGATAACAAAGAGGGGAAAAGCCCCATATTTGATCAGTTTCTTGATGAACTCCTCATTGTTAGGTATATAACTAAATAATTGCAAACTGAGCCTAAATGGTACAATGGCATTCTCACCTATCTTCTTACTCATGATATGCCATAAGAGTTGGACCATCAGAAGAAACAAAAATTTCTTCACTAGGCGAAATGCTTCATGGAGATTACCAAGCATCTCTATAAGGTATGCACTAATGACTTGCTTCGTTAGTGTGTCCTTGATGTTGATCAACTACACATTCTCCAGGATGCTCATGAGGGTCATTGTGGGTGACACTATGCTAGGAGATACACAACCATTAAAATTTTGATCGTAGGATATTATTGGCCAACAAATTTTAGGGATGCTCACCAATTCATCCACTCTTATGAATGTTGTGAGTGAGATGGTAAAATAACTACTCAAATGGAGGGAACTTAGTAGTGGATTTAACCACTAGAACCCTTCAAAACTAGGGCATTGACTACATGGGTTCCATCATGCCCATGTCAAATGGAAAGCCATACATCATAGTAATTGTTAACTATTGTACAAAATGGGTAGAAGTAGTAGCCATCATTGACTATACATCTTCTAATACTACTTGATTTGTACAAAAAAATGCTATAAATAGGTTTGATGTGTCACGTGCATTAATTTTTGATAATGGAACCCATTTCATAGGCACTTTTTGGAAGCTCATGTAGCGCTTGGGGGTTGAGCATAAATTAACAACATCTTATCATCCCCAGGTCAATGGTCAAGCTATGATTACAAATCGGGAAATTATAGGTAGCAAATATAAGAGAGACTAGAGCATAAAACTCAATGATGCCCTTTGGACCTACCACTCAACATGGAAACTCCCTATAGGCTACTTTCCCTATGAGTTGGTGTATAGAAAATTACCAACTCTTCTTATTCAATCTAAGCTTCATACATTGTCAACAACTTGTGACCTTGACCTTCACTTAAGTCTCACACAAAAAGAAAGATTAATAAATCTCAACATACTGGACAATAACTGATTGGTGGCCCTATCATCTAATGAGTTACAAAAGGCATTTAACAAAAAATTTCATGATCTTATCCTTAGAAAAGTCAAATTTCAACCAAGAGATAAAGTCCTCTACTGGAACCCCACACACGTACCTGAATGAACTAAGTTCTAGACATTATGAAAAGGACTTATATCATTTAACAAATTTTTTTTCTAGGATCATGTGGATCTATAAACTTGAGAGCTCAAATAAGAAGCAATTGATCAACATGCAACAAATCAAACCTTTCCATGAGCTTAAGCAAGCTAGTGCAACAAATGCCTCATTGAATGGATAACATGCTCAATCTTCTAGATCTCCTCCTTTCAACTTAGTCATAAGGGAGATAGCCATCCATGATAAATATATGAGTACCTCCTCATTTTTTCATATTTTTGTTTTGCATGTTTTTATTTTACACCTTGTTATTTTTACAATTTTTTGTTTTATGCCTTTTTATCTTACATCTTTTTATTTTTATGTTATCAATTTTTTTCCCAATTTTTATTTTCAACATCATTAGTATGTTTTATTTTTCTTAAATATTTTACAATTTCCTATATATTTTTCTTTATTTTGATATGATTTTCTTATTATGTTTTAACAATAACTTGCCTTATTACCAACTAGGTACAGTGTGGTTTGTTTGATGTGGCTATGTGCTATCTGGTTATTTGATTATTGCTGTTTGGATGCTAGCTTTGAATTTTTTTATTCATAATTGGGACATGGTTTATTTTTCATGAAATAGGTAGTGAGTCCATGACATCCACCCATCCACAAATTCTATGATTTTCTTGTTCTAGAACTATGAGGTCCCTTTTTCATTAACAAAACTTTAACAAACTTGTGATCTTGGTAGTTTTTGGACTTGGAAAGGATTCAAAAGTTTGAATAGGGTGTGACTTCAAGGGGAATTAGTACTATTTGTGTCATTTTTCTTTCTTAGATGCATGTGTGTTTTCATGGATTTCTTACCATTACATGTTGATCAATAATAGGAATTTGAATCAGTCTTTGCATGGTGTGGATCCCATTTCAAAAAAATAATGATGAGGATTCAAAGAACACACCTTAGACAAAATAAACAAGCTACAAGCACTAGTTATGGAACTAGAAAGACATGTTACCCATTCCTGAAGGTCTCCTATAACTAAGGCCCTTTGTCACTTCTTGCTTCTCTTTTCTTCTTAAAATAAGGAAGAGTGGTTATTCTATGGAAGCACTCTTATGTCTCAAGGTGGTGGACTAGTCTTAGAGTGGAAATGTGAAGTCACTATAAGTAGTTGGTTTTGGTTTGGACTAAGGATGGATCTTCTTAGGTCATCTAAACACAAATATACAAGGGACTTCTTATGACCTTAATCAGGAACTCCATTTCACTTTCTCTTTCATCCATTTATGCTTTCCATGCCTACCTCACTATTGATGTTCATGTTCTTATTTGATGTCTTGGTTTGATGTGTCAAAATTCTTCAGTAGTTTTTTTTTGGGTTTTTTTTACTTAACTTTTTGTAACCATTAATCATCCATGGGGCCCATGGACTCATTTGTTTGATGATATGCAAGGGAAACAAGGGGCATGCACTTGCTTTGGGGAGGACCCACTTGCATACCTTTTGGTTGGATTAGTTAAGTTCTTTATCCTTAGAAATTCTCACAATCAAATCCTTTTGTGTGCCCCATCAATGACATCCAAATTATGCACATCATCACAACGTTATTAAGTGAAATCCTCGTTTTCTTATTATTGTGAATTATTTAATCGTCTTCAAGTATTTCATTGAATTTCAGTTTTTTCAAAATTTAGTAATAGACTATTTATCCATTTCATCATATTTTTAGTATTTCTACTAACACTATTAAGGGAATCGATCCACCATAATCACAACCTAGCCAAGTGTAACCACTGACAAGACAAGGTATTTAAAATCTATATGTTACACATTGCACACTAATCCATGATTTTTTTATGCTTGCAGTGGGAAGTGTGGACTAGAAGCGAGATTTTCTTTACTAAAGAATAAGTAGCAACATCATGCGATGAGGACCCTTCATGATCATTAAATATTCTCTTTCGCTCTTTAGCTACTAGAGGAGTTGGATGTTAGTTTTGAATAGGGTGTTTAATTCTATTATCATGAACATCCAATTTTGTAAAAGATTGTAAATCCTTACACTTGGGCACTTAGAATCTGTTTGTTTCATCTGAGTTAGTTTGTCTATTAGTCAATAATCCCATACCTTCCTAATATTCTGTAAGGGACTTGTTTCTTATTTTTTTCACTCAAGGATAGGTTTTTATTTAGTCATGTGAGTATGTTGAACCATATTTTGTCTAGCTCTGATATTAGATACCTAATATCAAGGCATAGGAAGTGATGTTGAGTATTTGATATTATGTGATGTATGCCAGCCTATAAATATAGTAGTTGGGCATACAGTTTGGGCATAAGTTTTGTCATAGCATAGTAGAGCTCTTGCAATTTCTTTTCTCCAAAGTTAGAATATTTTCCAAAGTGCCTGCAATAGGAGTTATTGAGTGTATGGATCTTTATTCAAGCACTATTGTACTTGAGCATAGTAGTGTGTGTGGTAATAAAAATGAGCTTCATGAATTTAATTTTTTGCATCATTTCCTTTAATTCTTGCAAGTAATTAAGCTAAATTAATCTACCTAGATTAAATGGAAATTAATTAAGCACATAAGTACAACCACTTTGAGCATGTGCATGACGCTTGGTAATCCCAACAACACTTAATGTTTTGTATCCCAGCAATGTTATATGTGTTCCATAGAATAGTTAGTTATTAATTAGAAATTAGATTAGTTAAATTGGTTCATAAATTAAGTTTTAACTTGTTCTTAATCATAGATAAATAAAATATAAAATAATAAAAATCATGTGCTTCAATTACACTTAACCATACAAATTAGCCCCACAAGTGTAGTTGGGAAGACAAAAATCCTCACAATTAGATTTCATATCCTAGAACTATTGTACTTAGGAACTTAAGGTCAAAAAAATTCAACCAAATTGCATGTGAATGTTTGTGATTCATTTGGTTGGGCGTAGGGGTACCTCATTGCTCATCACCTCTCAAATTCACCACCATAAGACTATCACCATTGCAAGGAGTATTATCATTTGGTGTGTTGTCCAAAGGAGGAGTTTATTCATTGCACTTTTTATTTTTTAGATTTCTAAGAATCCACCTACCTTTAGGCATGGGTAACATGTCTTTCTAGTGAGAACCCCAGAAATTTATTTTGTGCATGGGTTTTATTTTTAACTATGTCAACCTTACTAGAGGACTACATTTAGGCATGGATAACATGTCTTTTCAATAACATGATAAGGCAACACTTATTGTACTCTTACTTTCATTTTTTTTAGATCTACATGGACATAATATAGCCTTAAAAATAGGATAGCTCTCATAGTAACAATATGAGAAAATCCACAAATTGCCTTGATGTCACACCCTTTACATTTCCACTCAGTTCTTCACTTTTCTATCTAGGCATCATGATCACAAGTTTATTCTATGTTTGATGATGGAAATAATATCATTATGGCAATGGTAAGAACCTCTTATTAATGGAATGGTTGGAAGAATGTTGTGATCTCACTATACAAATAATCAGTTCCTTATGACTTGATAACATAGATAAATATTCACCTTACTGGATTACATCTTTCCTTATTCTTGGTGTGTTTTATTAACAATAAAAAATATGTAAAAAGAAAATGAAAATAAAGTATGAAAAATATAGTAAAAATGAAAAAATATGAAAAGAATGAAAAATCATCAAAGCATAGAAAAATGTTGAAGAATTAAGAAATTATCAAGAAATTGAAAAGTATAAGAATGGAAAAATGTATTAAGAAATGTGAAAAGGTATATCAAGAAATTAGAAATTAAAAATAATTGTAAGACAAAAAATTAAAAAACACTTATTAATTCTTAAATCAAGATAAGGAAACTCCCACATGATTGAACTCATGGCCAAGTATTTAGAAAATGCACCCTAGTTTCCCTAGATCATACACTTGAGGTTTCATACTTATCATCCTTAGTGATTTAGTTTTTATATTATCATCCCATATAATTATGATGGTAATTATAATTTTATTATCTAAGTTCTTAGTTCCTCTTTCCCTTGGTGTATGATTGTGATTTAGTATTTCCATTTATAAGTTCTTAGTTGGGGTCACTTTCTTAGAATGGGAATTAATAAGTGATTTAGATTTTTCCATGCATGTTTTGGATAATTGAAAGTTCTTATTTTTTGGCCACTATGTGTCTTTTGGTTTAGTGACCCCTACTCTCTCTTATGCACACACGTTTTTTTCACATTTATTGTGGACTAGTGTAATGACTGTATTGACATTCTAGAAGATCAGTCCACAACGACACCCTTCTTTTTCAATATTAATGCATGGAATTGCTTGTATCACTATAATAATAGGTTTATCTATTATTTTTTTCATTGGACTGGTAATAGGTTTTGACTCTTGCATAAAATTGGGAGACATTATTTCAATGAGGAAGGGTGTTGCACCAGGTTGGCCTTGTGCTAGTTTTGATGAGCCAGTTGGTCTACAAGTTTTATGATCATGTGTGGAAACTATCCTAAAGAAAGGATGTTTTCGAGACTATGGTTGAGAATTACTAGCATTATCATTTACATGTATGTCTTTAGCACAAGTGGAATTATTCCATTGATGTTATGGTGCCAATCCTTCCTATGTTATTAACGATGACATATGGTGGAGGGAAGTATGGGAATATTGAGGATGTCATGAAGGATAAGGGGTTTGAGATGGTGATCCTACAAGAGATGCTGCTGGTTGATGATATTCAGAAGAGTGATAGTAGTGATTCAAGGTAAAGGAAGTAGAATAATTTTGAGGAATAGGTTATTGAACATAGTAGTCATACGAGTCCAGCTGGTAATAAGGGTATTATTGGTTTGTTGATAGCATCCCCCATGACTATGGGTTTTACACTTTGAGTGATAGTAATTTTGAGGTTGATGAGAAGTCCCACTAGAATAGTATGGTTGGTTGTAAAACTATCTATAATTATCTTGTGAGTAAGGTAATTTCCTAGGCATTTGCTTTTGTATGAACTTTGAATTCAAAGCAAAAGTCCCAAACTCTTATAGATGTAACATAACTGGGCAATAGCCTTTTTGATGATCATATTGGTAGATGTCACATCCATCACCCTCTTTTGTAGCTAAGTTTATAGCCTCTTCTACTATAGCTCTTGTTTCCTTTTTACGTGTAAGTGTTCCCACCTATTTCTTTGGTCTTTTTTCTCTTTTTTTTTTGATCATTTGATTTTTTTTTACACCACCTTTTCCTCTATGGTTTTCATGTAGGTTGTGACTTTTTCATTCATCAACTCCCATAGCTTATCTATCCTTGCTTCAAGCTCAATGATAGACTTTTGTATTGGAAAGGTTTGTTGTGAAATCACCTCTTTTTCTTCATCATAGATATGGATCCCTTATATTGAAGAATTGGATCTTAGTTATATTCCTCTACCTTCTCTCTTTTACAAGACTTTCCTTCTTCTTTTTCCACATACTGAACTAGTCTTTGTATATGGTGGGCTTTCAATTTGGATAACTGACCTTGGGCATAAATCCCAAGGATCTCTCTCATTTGGTTACAAAGCCCATCTATGATCTGGAAAAGCTACTCTTTTTTAAGAAAAATCGTGGCCCAGACATCTATGTAGTAGTGAATAATATCTATCCAAGGCCACATCCAAGGATTCAAGTTATTCTTGCCTTTATCCTTGGATTTGATTTCTCAGGTTGGACACTCTCACATAGGTTTGGTATTTCTCATTGAAGAGTTCTAGGATTCTAGACCATCAATGGATTGAATCTAGATCCAATGATCTATACCAACTTTTAGCTTTGTCAACTAGTGTAGTAGGAAAGAGCCTAAGCTTTTTACACTTACTCTCAATGTTCTACAAGGCACAAGCATCATGGAAGGCTTGTAAGTAATGCTATGGATTAGAGTTATAGCCTCTCGCAAATTTAGGGATGTTATTCATATCAAGAATTTTGATGCAAATTTCTTGTTGATGCCTGTGTAGTATTCTCACTACCTCTATTATCTACATCATGCTTCTAGTAGCCAATAAGGATTGATCATCATTATACATGTCATGGTTGTACCGTCCGAAATCGTCGGTCTTCGGTTGGAATGAAATAGAAACTTGGAGATCTCTGGACACGCACAGAAGACCCTACCTTCGCTTGAGGACAAGCTGGAATTAACGAAGGCAGAGTACATTGAGTGGTCCGCACGTGGATCAGGCAAGGATTTCCCCGAACGTACACCAATATATTGTACGCTGGGTTATACGTAAACGGCGTAACGAATGTAAAATGGAGCATAAATGTATAGGAGCGTAAACGTACAGGAAAATAAGTAACAAGCATGCAGTAATGGACAAAAAACTATGACAAATCTTAGAAAAATAGATGTGATAATATTATTGTAAAACCGAAAGTTGCAATGCACCGGTCTAACGCAGTTGTGAATCTGACACAATGTGGACGAAGAGCCCTGATGGATGCGCAGGGATGATTGTATACTAGTTTAACTGCAGGCATAGCGTGAAGGCTATATGCTCAGCGTGTAGGGTTAAGGTCCAGCGTACAGGGTTTTTGCTTTTCTCTCTAGATTCTCAGCGTCTCTGGTTTTTGCTTCAAATTGCCCCCTCAGTCTAGTGAAAAATTAGGGTTTTTATACAAGTTTAGACATGGGAATCAGGTTTTGAGAGGGGATGATTGGCTGTGGAGTGCTGGACTCTTGGGTCGAGTGACATGTGGCGCATTGACCAGGTGCAAAAGAATGAAATTTTACAAGTATACATCATGCTGCACGCTAGCGTATACTGCTGTACGCCAGTGTATACATGCTGGACATATGACCTCGGCGTATAGAAGATGCTGCCTATAGATGTTATGCAAAAGAAGTCTTTTGGCCTTCAGATTTGAATTCAGATGCCATGAAGAAGTTGGTTATGCAAAAGAAGCCTTTCGGCCTTTAGATTTGAATTCAGATGCCATGAAGATGTTGCTTGTAGATGTTCAGCTCGGTTGACCTTGATCTGACATGGTGCTTGGAGAGCTTTGATTGGTATACACTAGTTGTACACTTTGTACATGCTAGGGGTATACGCTGGGTGTGTAGGATGTACATGCTCTACGTATGAACTCTAGAATGCATGATGTCAACACCTGATGATCGCTCTATTCGTGTGTGTGGATGGTTACTCTGAAGTGCTATTTCCATGCCGTCTTCGGGGATTGCATGCTGGGTGTATACATCAGTCATACATGCTGAGCGTACATGTGAGGCGTGTACGCTGGGTGTGTACGCTGGGTGTATACGCTGTGATTGCATACTTGGGCGTATACACTAAGAATGCATACTTAGTGAAGACTAAGTATCTTGAGCTCTGAAGTTGCCATGTTTGATAGCAGATGTTGCTGTGGTCATTTGCGGGTCCCAGGGAACTGCTCCTTGTTGAGTCTAACTTTGCTCAAAGCTGTCTATGGGGCCCTCAAGCTTTAGTCATGCTAGGGAACGTCATGACTTAGCTCAATTCTTGTTGGAGAAGTACTAAGCTCAGAATTTTGTGGTGTTTCATTGGCCCCTGTTTGTTGACACTTGGAGGAATCGACCTGAGAAGCATCAATAAAGAAGTGCAAAACACCACAAGCAACCTAATAGAGACATTGTCCTATGCCACCTGGCTAGACATCATCGTACCGTGTTCAGTAGTACATAGGATTGGGGAAGTGAAATTTGTATTTGACAGGGAAATGGAAACTGTAGGGATTGGTAACCAATCAAGGGCTCATGGTGTGATGAAGAGGATGTCTAGGTATGTGTGTGGATCATGCTTATCTTCTTGGGATCAAAACATGATGTGTATGTCCTTTGGTGGTACAAGACTCTTTCTTAGTGTTCAAGAGGACTTGTTGGCAAAACCAAAGCCACGTGATGATGTGTTGCGTTCTTTGGAGGAACAGGACCCTTGTTTAGTGTTTAGGGGGAACCTGTTGGTGGAGAGCCAAAGCCATGCAATGGGATGTTACTTGATTATTTTAGACATGAGCGTTTTCTTTTGAGGCAATTGCCATCCTGTCAAGGGTTTATGTTGGAAGGACTATTTTTTTATGCACATGCTCAAATGCCATGTTGTGGGTTGCAACTGCTTAAGAGTGGCGCAGTATGCAACTGGGCTGTACTGGGTGTGTTCAGGATGTAACCAAGTAGAAGATGTTGAGGGATAGGTGGGATATGTAACGGGAGATGTACTAGTGAATGACTTGATTAGTCTTGTCACGTGCATTGTGAACAACGTCTTACCTTGCTGCTTATGACAAAGTGCATTCTTGTATGAACACCTCTGAGTGTCATCCTGCAAACACAACTCCAAGAAGACAAGAAAACCATGAGTGAGTAAGTAAGCTTAGACTTAAATAGCTACTAATGAAACAAAGGCACCGAATGAGATTTCAGGCACAGTATATGAATAGCAACAATGTTGTTAGGATCGGCTAATGGCGAGCGATGCAGCAGCTTTGATGAAGTTGGGATGCAGCCATAGATCAAGGTACCAGAGAGAAAATTGCCTGTTTATAGTCATAGCTGACTATCATGGGTTAGTTTTATGTCATGACTCGTTGGACATTTCCCGTTTAGCATCGTGGCAGATGGTACATTGCCAGTTTCTAGTCTTGGTGGATTGTGAAGAGGCAAACCAGTTTATAGTCTTAGAGAACTTTGGTGAATGTAACTGTGGCAGTTTACTGTCATACCAGACGGGTGCTAGTTTATTGTTATTGCAAACATTCTATGGTATCATTTTACTGTCATGATGCCAGGACGAGTTGTGGTATCAGTTTACCATCATGATGCCAGGACGAGCACGTACCTAAATCCATGTTCAAAAGTGGAATGGTTTCAAGAACAAGTGATTGGTCGGATTTGCAAGCTCTTTCCCTTCCATGTTAGCTAATTTGAATGCTCCGTTGTCGTACGATTTGATGACCAAGTAGGACCCTTCCTAGTTGGCTGAGAATTTGTCTGGGTATTCTCGAACGGCCTTGAGTACAAGGTTGCCTTCCTTGATAGGACGCTTATGAACATTGTGTCGATGGCATTGTCGTTGTCATTTTTGATACCATTGAATCTGATTGAGGGCATGTATACTTTCTTCCTCCACCGAGTCCAAGTCAACAATTCTTAGATCATTATTTTAACCTTCGTCGAGGAGTCTGGAGATGGTACTTGTAATTCCAATGGTAAAATAGCTTCTAAACCATAAACAAGACTATATGGTGTTTTACCGGTGGAAGTCTGATGCGTAGTACGATAAGCCCACAGTGCGTATACCAGCTGCTCATGCTATCTTTTCTTGCTTTGGGTAAGCATCCTTTTAAGTACTGTAATGATGGTTTTATTTGTGGCCTCTGCTTGCCCATTGCTCTGAGGGTAGTAAGGGAATGAAAATGAGTTTTTGATCCCTAGGCTTTCACAAAAAGTTTTGGTTTCGGCACTGCTAAATTGTGGCCCGTTATCAGTGATGATGGTCATGGGGATGCCAAAACGGGTCACAATGTTTTCAAGAATGAAGTTGCATACGTGTTTAGATGTGGTTTTTCGAAGGGGCATAGCTTCTACCCACTTCGTGAAATACTCTGTCATGGTTATGATGAAGCTATGCCCTATAGAAGATGAGGGTGTTATTGGTCCGATAAGGTCCAACCCCCACTTTTGGAAGGATCATGTGATTTGCGCTGTATGCAACTCATTTGATGGGACATAGATCAGATTACTATGTCTTTGACAGATACTGCATGTTTTAACCTTGGAGAGACAGTCATACTCCATATGTGGCCAATAATAGCCTAAGCATCTTATTTTCATTGCCATTGCCTTAGGTGCTATGTGTCCTCTGCATAGTCCATCATGGACTTGCTCAACGATGGTTTGGGCATCAACGCTACTAACGCATGTTAGTAGTATGCCTTCGTAGGATTGACGACACAATGTGTCCCCTACCAGTGCATATTGCCTAGAATGCTTTCGTACTACGCCTTTTTGTGCATTCGTTAAATGTTGCGGTGTTTCACTGTGTAGAAGGTACTCTTTTATGTCATCATACCATTCTATCGCGTGTGTTGTACTAACGGTTGCAATTGGTAATGTATCGAGCGTATCGATTATGGGTTTAGCACAACTGATTATGGAGCTTGGCAACATATGGAACATGTGAGGCGATATGTTTAGCGCTAGCGTGGCTAGTGCGTCTGCAATGGTATTATCGTTTCTAGAGACATGTTGCACGTCCATGTTTTCGAAATGCTTCATTAAGTGTTTAGCTAAGTCACAGTATGGTTGTAAATGTTGCGCTTTGCATGTATAAATGTCTGTGACTTGGTTTAAAACTAGTTGTGAGTCTCCCCTGACCACAAGTCGTGTGATGTCTAAAGCTAGTGCTGCCATGAGACCTCTAAGGAGACCTTTGTACTCTGCTATGTTGTTGGTACAGTGAAAGTCGAAACGATAAGCAAAGGGTCGGATCTCCCTGGAGGGATAGGTGATGACGATGGCAGCACTTCCCCCTTGAGAGGTGGATACTCCATCAAAGTTTAAAATGGCATCATAGTCATTAGGTACTATGTCTATTGCACTCACATTTTCATCAGGGAACTCTAGCTCTATCGTTGCTTGATCATGCGTTAGTGAGGCAGTCATTTGATTCGCTATGGATTGACCCTTAACTGATGATTGCGCTATGTAGTGTAGGTCAAACTCAGCTATCATGGCTTTCCAATGGGCTATTCTACTTGACTCGTAAATGTTTCCTATGATGGCTTTGAGCACATTATCCTTGCAGATTATATTGACTTGGTTATGGAAGAGGTAATGTCGCCATTTATTTAAGGAAAAGACCAGGGCTAAACATGACCTCTCCACCTTGTTATACTTCTTCTCATGGGCTACTAATGCATGGCTTAATTAGTAGATAGGGACTTCGGTTCCATCATCTTGTTTCTGGCAAAGAATGGATGCAATTGATGAGTCTGAAGTGGCAAGGTAGATGTAAAACGGTTTATCATTTTGGGGTGGATAAATTGTGGGTAGCAGAACAAGTGCTGTTTTAATATTATCAAATGCTTCCTGGCACTGTGAAGTCCATTCAAAATGGACGTTCTTGCGTAGCAAGTGGTTCATAGGTTTCAACTTGTCCATTAGTTTTTCTATGAAATGCTTGATGAACTGTAATCTACCTTGTAGACCTCAGATTTCAGTAAGGTTGCTAGGTGGTTTTAAGTTTGTTATGGCCTTAACTTTATCGGGGTCTACTCGTATCCCTGCTTTCGAGGCTATGAATCCAAGCATTTTTCCTGTTTTGACTCCAAAGACACATTTCTTTGGGTTAAGTCTCAGCTCATATTTTAAACAACGCTTTAGTACCAAGTCAAGATCTTGTACGTGTTGTTCTGATATCTTTGATTTAACCACGATATCATCCACATAGTCGTTGAGCGAGTGTAGCATGTAATCGCTAAAAATAAATGTCATTTCCCTTTGATATGTGGCCCCAGCGTTCTTGAGACTAAAGGGCATCATTGTGTAACAAAAGGTACCCCACGGTGTCATAAAGGTTGTCCAGAGCTAATGCTCTGGGTTAATGTGTATATAGTTATATCCTGAGAATCCATCCATAAAAGATAACAAGGCTTGCCCAACGGTTGAGTCAACAAGTTGATCGATGCTGGGTAGGGGAAAATCATCTTTTATGGTTGCAACGTTGAGATCCCGAAAGTCAATGCATAGGCGAATGCTTCCGTTCTTTTTCGGGACAATGACCATGTTGCATACCCAATCGGCGTAGTCGACAGCCCGAATGAAACTTACCTGATAAAGTTTGATGATCTCATTGCAAACTACCAATGCTACCTCAGGCTTAGCCTTTCGTGCCTTTTCTTTTACTGGCCTTAATTTTGGATCAAGGATAATATTGTGCTGAACGATTCGAGGGTCTAACCTGGGCATGTCAGTGTAAGACCAAGTGAATGCTTTTATGTTGTTTCGAAGCATATCTTCTATGTATTTGGCCAGTTGAGGTTGCAATAGTGTACTCAATTTTAATATTTTGGTTTCACCATCAGGCATAGCGATGGGGGTTTCAGTCAATGGATCTTCAGTGATGCTATCAGCTTCTATGTTAAGGGACTTTGTCATACCTTTGTAGCTGTCTAGCATTTGTTATGTTGAGGCTATGACTGCGCCATCCATTGATAGACCTAAGTTGATGGAATTTATGTTGATTTCTCTTGTGATCTTTCCGTATGATCCATCGATGATCAATGGTGTGGATAAACATTGACAATCCATCAGGCTTGCTCCTGTCAATAAACAGAGGGCAGAGTGACCTAGTAGGTGTTGTTATGTGTTCCCTGGCAACGTAAATCATGTGTACATGTACAGTGGTAGTTTAAGGCCATACCGGGCTAAATGGGGTAGTTTAAGTCCTTACTGGGCTGTATGTGGCAGTTTAAGGCCTTACCGGGCCGCGTGTGGCAGTTTAAGGCCTTACCAGGCTGTATATGGCGGTTTAAGGCCTTACCGGGCTGCATGTGGTAGTTTAAGGCCTTACTGGGCCGCGTGTGGCAGTTTAAGGCCTTATCGGGCCACGTGTGGCAGTTTAAGGCCTTTCTAGGCCGTATGTGTGATTTGACGATGCCTAGTCACCGTATAATTTACACCGAAGAGTTTGCGCCAAAACGTTCAGTGTGGGCATCCGAAGTTGGTTTACTACGGATTACGGTATGTGGTAGTGTTTGTTGTCTCGTCATTTTGTTTTACATATTCCTCGTGCTTTGTAATTTAAATAATTTTTAATTAAAATTAATAAAATATTAAAAAAGAATGAAAGGCGGTGGCGGTGGCGGTAGGGTTGACTCTACGCTATATATAGCGTAAGGCTGTCAGTTGTCAGAGGCACCGTGAACTTGAAGCAAACCGGAGCGTGAGCGTAAACCTAAGTCACAGCGTAAGCATAAAGCACCAAACCCCAACGTGAGCATAGAGGCTGAAATCCCAACGTAAGCATGAGCGTAGAGGCTCAAACTCCAGCGTGAGCGTAGAAGCTCAAACCCTAGCGTAAGCGTGAGCGTAGAGGCTTAAACTCCAGCGTAAACCTGTTAGTTTCAGCACATAGGATGTCGGAATGGGCAAGGGCAAGGAGGTAGAAGGCTAGGGGAGGAAGGGGCCTGACTTGACTTTCTCGGAGAAAAGTGATGCCATGTTGCAGTGTTTGCCTAGGCTAAGAATTCCATCGTGGCCTGGATCGGCACACAGGTAGGCTCTAATCTTACCTTTATTAGTTGTTTTTATTTGTACTTGTTATCTGGCATAGACAGTCTTGCCAGCATACAAGGTTTGTACGCTAGTGTAGATAGTCTTGGTAGCGTAAGGGGTCTGTACATTGAGCGTAGATTCATAGCATAAAGGGCCTGTACACTGAGCATAGATTCGCAGCGTAAAGATCCTGTACACTGAGCGTAGGTTCGTAGCATAAAGGGCCTATATGCTGAGCATAGATTCATAGCGTAAAGGTCCTATATGCTGAGCGTAAATAGTTTTTGCAGCGTACAGGGTCTGCATGCTGGGGGTAAATGGTTGTCGCAGCATACAGGGTCTGTATGCTGGGCATAAATAATTTTCTAAGCATGTACGCTTAGTGTAAATAGTTTTTTGATAGCGTATACGCCGAGTGTAAACAGTTTTTTGACAGCGTATACGCCGAGTGTACATAGTTTTTTGACAACGTATACGCTGAGTGTAAACAGTTTTTTGATTTTTTCAAAGTATTGGCCTTCAACGTGGAATTTCATTTCCCTATTTCATTTTGGCATATAGCTGATTTATCATAGCATTCTGGGTATTTGCAGGGATACTGAGCCTTTCCTCCTGGTGGTTGAGCTAGTTGGGGTACTGGCATGGTTCGGGCCCCTTGATACCGATGAACCTGCCCTTGATCTGACTATTGACAACAATGGGGTATGGTTCAGGAAAGGGGCCTATGAATTCCTTGCTCTCATCCTAGATAGATTCAAGGTAGTGATCTGGTCACACCTAAGCGAACAAGTGGCGCGGAGCATGCTTGAAGATATGTTGTCAGGATCTTCGGATGGCATCATGGTTTTCATGGTGGACATTGACGAGGGATCTCTTTTGATTGAGGAAGGTCCCTTTGGAGGGCCTAGATCTACTTGTCCATTATCGCGCGTGTGGGACTTGTTGCCACGTGGGCCTCACTATCTCAATAACACTTTGTTTTTGGCTGCGCATGTGCACACATTGTTTTAGAACCCTCCGGGCACGGTGTACAGGGTAGAGAGGTAAGGTAGTTTAGTTTGTCATTTTTATTTTTGTCGTTTAGTGTTTGTTCTTGTTCTGATGACCGTTCTGTTGTAGGCCCCAAGTTGATAAAGATGGGATATGCGTCAATGATGATGGGCTTGCACTGGCTCATACTGCTTGGGAGACCTTCATGGCAGGTCCCACCCTTCGCAGAGCCGTATTAGCTCAGACCAAGGGTCACATTGTTCATTTCCATAAGCAATTTTCCAGGGCATTTGCACAATGCACGGCTCGTGGATGGCTGCATGGAGATTGGTCGTGCAATGGACCAGTTTTCCCTCATGATGTTGATTTGGGTTCTAGTGCCTTGAAGTCCACAACTGAAGGTAAGTGACGATATTTCCTAGATGCCTTAGTGTGTTTGTTTGGCTGCTAGTGGTCATACTGATGTTATGGTTTTAAATTATGTTTACAGTTAATGTCCCCCTCGACAGAGACCCTGTTGCCACAGGGCAAACTGAGAGTACCCTATTGATGAAGTTTGGGGAGATCATCAAGGCACAGTGATGGTTGCGTACTAGTGCCCCATCGTCTATTGTCCGTTGTTTAGATGATGCTGGCCTCATGGAGTTATTTACAACCCCGAGCCCTAATGTCTCCATAGCTGAAATGATTGGAATTTTTGATTCTTTCGACAAATCCGTCACCTACTACAACACCCATATTAAGGGTGTCAAAATAGTTTTCCATCTATCAACCGAGTTCTTTTTGGACCTATTCAGTGTACTAGCAAATGGCATGAATGTGGTTTTGGACAGGGCGTAGAAAGAGCTTCATGTGGTACGTGAGCTAGAAGATTGGTTGGGCATTGTCAAGGGCTCCAAGGGATTCCTTATGTAGGGGACGTCAAAGGTCGTGGAAGTTAATGAATTGTGTCCCCTGTTTTAGGCATGGGTGTTTCCTAAATCCTTATCCCAAGTGAGGAGTCTTGGGGTGGAAGCTGTGCGCATTATGTGAACCATTTTAGAAACCGGGATGCGTTATAATTGGGCCTAATTTTTGTTGTCGGGCCTTCATAAGGAGATAATGTGATTGTGTTCAAACGTTGAGGTGCAATCCCATTTTACATTCGCATTCTTCATAGGCTATCTATGTCACTTGGCCAAGTTTTTAGTGGTTCGTGCGGATAATAAATATGTTCTACGGGATCGTACTCAATTATCTCTCCCATGGATTAACCATTTGTTCGAGACAGCTGAGTCCCAAGATGCACCTGAGGGGATTGATGAATCTGTGTCCATCACGATAGAAGGGTCATCTGGTACCTCAATCCATACACGTGATAGTGTGGGGTTGGAACTAGATAATGTACCCTACATTGCAAAGAGAGCTGAACGGGTTATCAAGGAGACCATTGGGAAAGCCAAATCGAAGCTCCCGGAGCGTGAACTCCCTAAAGAGGTGGCCTCAACTATGGAAGAGCCAAGGGTGAAGCAAATACGGTTCAAAATTCCTGTTCAAGGTAAGTAAGCTTGGCGCACTTATTGCATTGTCCTTTTTTCTTATTCATATTTTTCATTTTGACCGCTTACATGAAACTAATGCCTTCAGACTTGACTCGAGAAGTGAGGAGATAGGAGTTAGAGACCATTATTGAGGAGGAGGAAGCTACAATGGACTTAATAATTGAGGAGGAAGAGGTTGACAAAGATCAGGTGGAAGCGACGGAAGAGCTAGCGGAAGACACCACAGAGACAGAACTGGTCGATGACCAGGGTGGTGTTGATGAAATGTTCAGTAGATTCCTTAAGGGAAGATTGGACCTTGGTGACCCTCCAAGCCCGGAAGGGGACAGAGAACACGGTATATTTCATTTTTTTTATTGTGTTTCTTTGTGAATCATTGTTTCTATGGTATTTTACTTTTATGTTTTTATCCCTTCTAGACGAAGGTAGGACAATTCCTACGATGCGATTGGAAGTGCCTATGAAAGTGGCTCTCCCTGAAATGCCCCCTGAGGCTAGTCCACCTCATACTCATAGACCATTTTCTTGGACCAAGATGCCAAGAAAAATGGATTTTGTCACTAGTATCGTTGATGAGGTGGTCGAACGCATTTAGCAAGCCCACCCTAAAATAGGTACAGATGTTTCAAGTGTTTTGCAACCTTCGAGTTTCACACTCCTTTTTTCCATCTAAGGTCTAATGCCTATTCTTTTCATGTGTGTAGGAGCCAAGCTAAAGTGGGATCCATCTGAGACCGTTAGTATTGAAAGTTTGCCTGCACTACCACCAGAAGTTGAACAGATACCAAGGCCGGTCTATGACGATGTGGCAGAAGGTCTTGTGCATAACGCCAAATTGCTTTGGACCTGTAGGCGTTCCATTAAACAGTTATGGTTGCAAATCCAGGCAGAGGAAAAAGAGGTTTCTAAGTTATCGATTGAATGTGATGATCTTAAGGCTCGGTATGAGTTCGCCTCGGCTAGACTAATAGGTGATTGTTCTTGGCAAGCTTCCAAGATCACTTATACTAGATACTAAACCTCAAGTGCCAGTATTGGAAGGCTTTCACTTCCAAGGTACATAAGTAGGGTCAAGATGAGAAGAACCACAAGCATCATTATAAGAAATCATTGAAGGAAGTATCCATAGAAAAACGTCAGCTTGAAATGTTCGTAGAGGGTCTGGGTTTATGTTTTGCATTTGATACCTTTGCTAAGAATACAACTGTTGAGATGGAATTACCCATGAGGGTAATTACAACCGCTTCTGGGGAGGTCTCTGTGGGTGAATTCCCCTTGAAATGTCCTACATGGTCGATGGTTGACAAGGGGAAAGCCTTGGCGAACGTCGATCTAGGCCTTGATGGGACTAATTGGGCTAGCATCTCAGAGGAGGAAATTCTCCGTCGACTAGAATTTGGTTTAGGGGGGTCCCCTACGGTAAGCATTTTGTTGCCATGAAATTCATTCATTGAGTAATGTTTGCGAGTTTTCTCTTGTGTTGACTGTTTCTTTTGCATTTTATAGGGTCGAGGCGACGATGATGTTCAAGAAGCTGGTCCCAGTGGAGTAGGGACCCATGATGCCCGCGGGTCTAAAGGGGACAATCCTCCTGTCCCTGATGTTTAGTTTTTTTTTGGGTGTGAAATTATCCTGGCTCACATTTTTATGTGAATGGTAAATTGAATGATTTGAGTTGTATTACACAGATGAATAGAATCAGTTAACTCTTGTACTTGTCTAACTATATATCACTACATGTATATATATATTTCTACATATTTTTTTGTTGTGAATTTTGAGTTTAAATGTAAACACAACATGACAATGTAAAATGTTTTGGTTTATTTTTGTATTTTAAGTGTAGTTCATGAATGTAATTATAAGAAAAGGATAATTGCAAAGACTGTTGTTGATAACACAACAATGCAAGCTTAAATTTGAACAATGAACTGGAATTTGTGAGAAAAACAAAGTGTAGGTAGATGATCTAGTTTAAGGCCATTTCGGGCCACATGCACTAGTTTAAGGCCATTTAGGGCCATGAGTAAGCAAGGGAAGTTTCAAGTGACACGGGTTGATTTCTTGGTAGACCGACCATTTCTGATCATGGCTAGTTTTATGTCATTGCAGACATGATAGTTTAACGTCATTCCGGACTTGGTGCCATTTATTAGTTTAGTAATTTTTTGATTTTTCTCATTTTAACGTTAGGAGTAGCATTAACGGGTATGATTCTATATTTAGCATCTCCTTCACTGATCATGTTGAATGGTAATTCAACCCAAGGGATGTTTGATGGAATAGTTCCCGCATTGGTGCTTTCTGGCGCTTCTGCATGTATTGTGGTTTCTATGTCAGTTGTAGTTCCTAAGTGAGGTTGTATATGTACGGTTTCAGGCCTGAGTATTTCTGTGTTGGATAAATTTTCCTTTGTGTCTAAGAGATTATCGCCTACTGGTTGTGTACATCTTTGTTGTTCATCTGCATCATCTTGTTTAGGCTCTTCGAGCTTAACCTCTGAGCCTTGGTCTGTATCTATATACAATGAGATGGTAGGTGTAACAGCCTCCCCGTGTATCATGATTTCACCACCTTCATAAGACAGGTGAATTTCTTGGTGTATGGGGGAAGAGACTGCTTTCAGTTGGGCTAACCAGGGCCTTCCCAATATTAGGTTGAACCGTAGCATTTCATCGATTACTACAAAGTCGGAAGATGTGGGGAATTGATCCCCTACTATAAAGTCTAAAGTCACGATGCCTTTGACTATTACGCGTGATCCACTGAATGACTTCAAACACGTGGTGGCGGTTGGTCTTATTAGCTCTGTAAGCCCCAATTGTTCGACGATGGGATAGGGTACTACATTTGTAGTGGCTCCATCATCTACATGGACCCTATGTATCTTGAATTGATTTATTCGTATTGTTATGAACATAGGAGCAATTGTTACCCTTCATGTTTTCTCATCCACTTTGATGTTGTCATTGTGGAAACTTAATGGCTTAGGAGTTGATCCTTGAGGCGAGTACATTACCGCATGAATTGAAGGTTCATTTGGAGGCAAGTCTTCGCTTACTGGGATGGATGTCAACATGCATACTAGAGCTTCACAATGGGTTTGAGATGTTAACACCAGGTCGTATAAGCTCAATGAAGTGTTTTTTTGCTTAAGCGCCTACGTGACCTGCATTAGAGCTGTTGCTAGATCTCTACTTTTGGGCATATGTTTTTCGGCAGTGATTTGGTCCATCGGGCCCAATAGTTTTATTTCATGCATAGTTGGTTTGTCATTTTTACCCGGAATCGTTGATTTAAGCATATCATGTTTTCCAAATGATTCACCCTCATAGCCTGTGTTTGGTTTATTGTTATGTGGTGTCATGGGTATTGCATTTAGGGGGGTAGGTTTAGGAGGTCTTGAGGCTAGCCGTTGACGCTCCTTCTCCAAGCGTTCACGTGTAAGCTTGTCTGCTAGGTGTTCTCGTGTGTGGCGTGGGGGTATAGTTGGTTTCGGAACCTCAGGTTGCTTTGGAACCTATACAACGTGTGGAGAAGGGCAGGGTTGCGGTTGGATGGTTGCATGTGGTTGAGTGTCAGGCTGGCTAGGCATTTTGATGACATAGGGGATCGGTTTATTCTGTGTTTGCGAAGTGGAGGACTAGTGGTCACCAGGACGTTCGGGTGTCCTAACGACATATGGAGTTGGCCTAGCTAGAGGTTGTACCTCTACTGTTACGACCACAGGTGACACTCGGACTACGTAGGGAGCGGGCTGAATAGGAGGTGTTTGAGTATTTACGGTAGTAGTGGCAAGAGGTATGTGCACCACGTATGGTTTTTCACGTGTTGGTGTGATAGAAGTTGCTATGGTAGGGGGTATTCGGATGACATAAGGTTTTTGTGGGGAGTATGATGGTTGAGGCACAGATGTTTGTATAGTGGGAAGAATATGCACTACAAATGGTTTCTTAGGTACTTTCTCATGATCGGAATGTATGATGTTGATGCTAGGTATTTCCGGTTCATTATCGAAGTAAATGGTGTTAATTACATAAGGTGCTTCTTTAGCATTTAGAGGATCTTTATATACACCCATGGCCTGGTTTTGTGGCTGGACTGGGTTGGCTTCATCAAAAGTGATTTGACCTCCGTCGATCATTCGTTGGATATCTTGTTTTAGGGTAAAATAATAATCGGTGCCATGCCCATTACGTTGATGATAATCGCAAAAACGGTCCATTCTAAAGCCTTTTGGCACTTGGGGCTCGTCTGGTGTTGCCAGGCTTAGGTTCTGAACCAATTGACAAAATTGACCATGCCTTTGGATCGCTACGAGGGACAATTGTTTATGTTTCATCAATCCAGCTTTCAAGAGTTGGTCGAATAGTTGTGATGGCTTCATGGGCAATGGTGTATATTGAGAGGGGTCCTTCCTCTCAAAGTTTCTCATACGACCCGGTGATGGGTTTTGTGATGCGGATGCTTCAGGTGCTGTCGCAGGAGTAGGTTTAGCATAATTAGTAGGGGCAACGGGTGGTTTGCTTTGTTGTCCCACATTCGCTTGTTGTGTTTCCGCTACTGCCGCTATAGTTGTTTTAGCCTTTTCTTTATCTTTCTTACTATGTTGATTCTTAAAGGATGAATATGCAGGATCATGGCTGTTTTGTGCTGCCTCCTCTATGTTCTTGATTTGTACAAATGCTTGACTCAGAGTGCGTGCATTGAGATAATATAGTTTGGATTTGACAAAATCATTAACAGTCCCTTTTAGGATGGTGAGGAGATACGTCTCTGGGATCGGCTCGTGGAGTTCATTGAGAGCAGCACTCCACTGTTGGATGAATTTTTGGACAGGTTCAAGGGGTGCTTTCTTGACCTGTATGAGGCTATCAAGTGTTGCTTCAGGCTTCAAGTTATACTTGAACTTGGTGATGAATTGGTGTAACAAATCTTCCAAAGAAGATATTGAGTTACATGGCAAGGCCCGATACCAATCAAGTGCTCTCCCAGCGAGGGACATGGGGAACACTCGTAGAATGGCATGTGACCATGCCTGAAGTAGCACGCACTCTAGTCTAAACGTTATGAGGTGAGCGTTGAGGTCTATCTCCCCATTGTATTTAGTTAACATGGGTAAGGACACACCCTTGGGTAATGTTAGAGGCGGGACCGAAGAGCTGATAGGGTCATCGTGATAGAAGTCGACTACCTTCAACTCTCTGTCAAGGGCTTTTTTGAGGCATTTGACCTCGTCAGTTAGCTCCTGCATTAGCTTTTTGACATCAGCCTAGTCTTGGGCACTAGGTGAAATAGTAAATTGAGGATGTTGTACAGTATACAGGTTAGATTGTTGAACAGTGGGCTGGAAGGTAGAGAGTTATGTGGTTGGAGGCTGGACTTGCAGAATATGTGTAGCGGGTGGTGCTAAGGGCGGCACGTTGTAGGTAAAGGGTTGCTGTTGTCGTTGCGGCTGTACTTGAGGGATGTTAGCTGGTAAGATTGTCTGAGGTGGTATGTTATAATGGAGGGGTTGATGTGATTGAGCACTAATCGCTGTCCATTGCCCTGTCATGCTTTACGTAGGAATCCCTTGAACCTGTTGGGTTATAGTTGTAAAGGATACTCCTTAGGTTGGGATCCACGGTATGTAATGAGTAGATGTAGAAGCCGATATTACATGCAGCATCCCAATCACTCGGGGTGGAAAGGTTCCTCCTACATTATTTTGAGGAGGTTGTATTTGCGAGAATGGAGATACCGTTGCAATGGGGGGAATAGCAAGGGTAAGTGTGTTGAGTTGCGCATTGGTTATAGGAGGAATATGGATAAGCGTGGATGATTCTTGTTGAGGTATTTGTGCTTGGGTGATTTTAAATGGTTGGAGGGATGTGACTTCTCCTATGGCTGGATGAAATAACGGGTTTGCATAGGTCTGTGGACTAAGAGTATGGTACGAATCTTCATGCTCAGATTGAGCTGCAAAGTCATCTTCCTCTTCCAATTGAGGATTTACCAGAGATTGGTCTAAAGACTAACTCCTTTGTAGGAGGAGTTGTGAGATCAACTCAGAGTAGTGCTCTGGGAGAGGGATGATATCATACGGGGAAGGGATGAACTCATGTCCTCTCCTATAGAAGAGTTCGTATTGCCTCTTAACCTCCATTTCGGTTTGGTCTACAGCTAGGCTGGCTTGTATTTTTATGCATATGAAATTGTATTTCTCCTGAGTTATGATGTTAAAAGATGGGTTCCTCCCTTGCAATCTAAGAGACCGACGAGGCCCGACAGTGGGTTGTACCACGGGTTGTCGAATAGCCATGGTGCCTACGATGTCTATGACTAGCTTGGTTGTAGCGTTGGAGTTTGTAGTGTTCATGATGAATGGTTGTGAATACGACACGGTGGAAGGAATATGAGACTAGTATACCTAGTACGGCGTAAACCTACATTCGCTGCATACAACATATAGACTAGATCTCAGCGTATAGGCTTCAACGACCAGCGTATAGTGGCAGCGTGCGGGTATACATTAAAACGTGTAGGCAGAGCAGTGTACAGCATATACCGAGTAGCATAGATAGAGTCTACAGCATACAATGTAGATAGAATCAGCGTACAGCGTAGACAGAGTCTACAGCATACAGCGTACAGCATATACTCGGAAGCGTAGATAAAGTTAGCATACAGCGTAGACAGAGTCTGCAGCGTATAGCGTACAACATATATAGCGTACAACGTATAGCATATACTAGGTAGCATAGACAGAGTTGGCGTATACTCAGCAGCGTAGACGCTGGGAGTTCTATAGAACGGGATGTCGATCAGGGAATTTCAGAATTGGGTTTAGTGTCGATGCGGTGTGAGTCTGGGAAGATTGGGGTATGAGAGCATAGTAAGTTTTAAGTAGTTTCAGGCCCTCCTTCTAGCACCATTTTCTGTACTTTCCGAAATCGTCGATCTCCAGCTGGAATGAAACAAAAACCTAGAGATCTCTGGACACGCATAGAAGACCCTACCTTCGCTTGAGGGCAAGCTGGAATTAACGAAGGCAGAGTACCTTGAGTGGTCCGCAGAGTTCGTATTGCCTCTTAACCTCCATTTCGGTTTGGTCTACGGCTAAGCTCGCTTGTATTTTTACGCATATAAAATTGTATTGCTCCTGAGTTATGATGTTAAATGATGAGTTCCTCCCTTGTAATCTAAGAGACCAGCGAGGCCCCACAGTGGGTTGTACCATGGGTTGTCGAATGACATGGTGCCTACGATGTTTGTGACTGGCTTGGTTGTAGTGTTCATAATGAATGGTTGTGAATACAACACGGTGGAAGAAATATGAGACTAGTATACCTAGTACGGCATAAACCTACGTTCGTTGCGTATAGCGTATAGGCTTCAAAGACCAGCGTATAGTGACAACGTGCAGGTATACATTAAAATGTGTAAGCAGAGCAGTGTACAGCATATACCGAGCAGCGTAGATAGAGTCTACAGCGTATAGCATAGACAGAGTCAGCGTATAGTGTAGACAGGGTCTATAGCGTACATCATATAGTGTATACAGTGTACAACGTACAACGTATACTGGGCAGCATAGACAAAGTTAGCGTACAGCGTAGACAAAGTCTACAGCATACAACATATACAGCGTACAACGTACAACGTATATTGGGCAGCGTAGATAGAGTCGACGTATACTCAGTAGCATAGACGCTAGGAATTTTGTAGAATGGGATGTCGATCCAGGAATTTTAGAACTAGGTTTAGTGTCGATGCAGTGTGAGTCTGGGAAGATCGGGGTATGAGAGCATAGTAAGTTTTAAGCAATTTTAGGCCCTCCTTCTAGCACCATTTTCTGTACCGTCCGAAATCATCAGTCTCTGGCTGGAATGAAATAGAAACCTAGAGATCTCTGGACACACACAAAAGACCCTACCTTCGCTTGAGCCAAAGGCTGGCCAAGGACCCTGAAGACGTAGGGGCCAGGTTTGCCCCGTGCCTGTGCGGTAGAGGTTTGATGACTGTTAGGACTTTCGAGTGTCCTAACAACATACGGGGTTGGTTTTGATGGAGGTTGGACCTCTGCTGTTGCAACGGCTGGTGGCACTCGGACTACGAAGGGAGCAGGCCGAGTGTGAGGGATTAGTGGCTTTGAGGGTGTAGGTACGGCTGAAGGTATACAGACGACATAGGGCTGCTGGGGGATGCGTGGTGATCGGGGTGTGGGTGTGGTCACGGCGGGAGGAATCCGCACTACGAATGGCCTATGAGACGTTTCTTGTGTGTTTTGAGGGTAGATGGTGTTAATGTTACTCGCCTCGGAATCATCATCAAAGTAGATCGTGCTAATCACGTACGGGGCCTCTTAGGTGTTCAGGGGATCCTTGTACACCCCCATAGCCTGATTCTATGGCTGGACCGGGTTAGCCTCATCAAAAGTGATTTTACCGTCATCAATCATCCGTTGGATATCCTACTTTAGGGTGAAGCAGTAATCTGTTCTGTGCCCGTTGCGTTGATGGTAGTCGCAGAAGCAATCCATCCTAAAGCCTTTGGGTACGGGCGGCTCATCCGGGGTTGCTAAACTTGGGTTCTGTATGAGTTGGTAGAACTGTTCATGTCTTTGGATGGCCGCAGGGGATAACTGCTTGTGTGTCATCAGCCCAGCTTTTAGGAGCTGATCAAAGAGTTGGGATGGTTTCATTGGCAGAGGCATGTATTGAGAGGGTTCTTTCCTCTCGAAATTGCGTGTGCGGTTTGTTGGGTTCTGTGATGATGGTGACTCCGGTGCTATTGTGGGAGCGGGTTTATAGCAGTTAGTAGGGGTTGCGGGTGGTTTTTTTTGGGGCGTGATGTTCGTTTGTTGGGCTCCTGCTCTCGCTGCTATAGTTGTCTTGGCTTTCTCTTTATCCTTTTTAGTGTGTTGGTTTCTGAAGGCCAAGTATGCCGGGTCGTGGCTATTTTGAGCCGCTTCCTCTATGCTTTTTATCTGCACAAATGCCTGATTAAGATCATGCGCGTTAAGGTAATATAACTTGGACTTGAAGAAATCATTGACAACCCCCTTGAAAATTGTAAGCAGGTAAGTTGGAGAGATTGGTTCGTGTAGCTTGTTGAGAGCGGCACTCCATCTCTGAATAAACTTTTGTACAGGTTCAAGCGGTCCTTGCTTGACCTGTATAAGGTTGTCCAACGTGGCCTCAGGTTTCAATTTGTACTTGAACCAGGTCACAAACTGGCGTAAAAGATCATCCAAGGAAAATATAGAGTTCCTGGGCAGGGCTTGGTACCAGTCAAGTGCTCTCCCCACGAGCGACATGGGGAATACTCGTAGTATGGAGTGGGGTCATGCTTGGAGCAACGCGCACTCTAGTCTAAATGTTATGAGATGTGCATTGGGATCTGTCTCCTCATTGTACTTGGTCAATGTGGGCAAGGAGACACCTTTAGGTAAGGTTAGAGGTGGGACTGAAGGGCTGATGGGGTCATCGTTGTAGAAATCCACTACCTTCAGCTCTCCGTCAGCAGCTGTTTTGAGGCGCTTTACCTCGTCAGTGAGCTCCTGCACTAGTTTTTTGGCGTCTGCCCAGTCTTGGGCGCTCGGTAATGCTGTGGCTTGGGGTTGTGGTATGTTGTACAAGTTAGATTGTTGTATGGTGGGCTGAAAGGCCGACAGCTCCGCGGGTGGTGGTTGTGCTTGGGGAACGTTGGTTACGACGGGTTGCACTACAAATGGCACGTTGTAGGGAAAACGTTGTGGCTGTTGTTGCTGCAGCTGGGGCTGTTCTTGGGGAACGTTGGTTGGTGGGATTGTATGGGGCGGTGCATGGTGATGGGGAATTTGGTGTGATGACCCTCCCCTCACTGGCCACTGTCTCGCCACATTGTGCATGGGCACTCCCTGTTGGGTCACGGCTGTTTGGGGAACTGTATGCATTTGGATGTGCGGTATGAAGTGAGCGGATGTAGATGCCAGGATCACATGTGGCATCCCTATTACGCGGGGTGGAGAAGTTACACCTGTGTTATCGTGAGGAGGCGGTGCTCGTGAGGATGAGCTTGCAGCTGTGTTAGGGATAAGTGTGAGGGGGAAGGTGTTGGGTTGGTGATCACTCGGGAGAGGAATATGCACGAGCACTGCTGTTTCCAGTGGTGGCTCTTGAGCCTGGGTAAATCTAAGGTGTCGTACAGGCAGGATCTCCCTTGTCTCAGGATGGAAAATGGGGTTAACCTGTACTTGCAGGCTTAGGGTATGGTAGGAGTCTTCGTGCTCGGATTGAGCGGCGAAGTCATCCTCCTCCTCTAGCTGAGGCTCTAGTGCGGGCTGGTCTAACGACTGGCGCCTGTGGAGGAGGAGCTGTGTGACGAGTTTCGAATATTGTTCAGGGATGGGGATTACATCGTATGGGGAAGGGGTGAACTCGTATCCTCCCCTGTAGAAGAGTTCGAACTGCCTCTTCAGTTCCCTTTCAGCTCGATCAACGGCCAGGCTAGCTTGTATTTTAATACATATAAAGTTATACGTGTCCTGGGTGATTAGGTTGGAGGCTGGATCTCTCCCCTGTAACCTTAGGGATCGGCGGGGCCCCGCTGTGGGTTGCATTCCCGGGTGCTGTGGGTCGTTGGACGGTTGTAATGTCCATGATATCTGTTACTTGAGCCATCGCACCAGTAGTGTTTGCAGGGTTCATGATGAATTGTTAAGGGGTATGACAGCCTGGAGTGAAATTGGTGTATCGCACAATGTACAACGTATACGCTTCAGTTGACGGTGTATGACAGCGTATACAACGTATATGTTAGCGTAGGCATTAAGCATAGACGAGTCTACGGCGTAAGTGGCTCAGCGTAT
Source organism: Gnetum montanum (assembly GCA_015680685.1). Taxonomy (NCBI): domain Eukaryota; kingdom Viridiplantae; phylum Streptophyta; class Gnetopsida; order Gnetales; family Gnetaceae; genus Gnetum; species Gnetum montanum. The sequence continues at coordinate 161,309 of MNCI01003697.1, forward strand.
ACGCCAGACAGTGTATAGCGTGAAGGTACAGCGTAAAAAAGGGTGCAGCGTAAGCGAGTCAGCGTGAGACAAGGCTCAACGTAAAAGTGAGGAGCATAAAACAAGCTCGGTGTAAACAGGTCACCGCATAAACCAGTTGCAGCGTGAAAACAGGGGAGCATAGAAAAAACAAGGGAGTGTAAACTAGACTCAGCATAAATAAGGTTCAGCGTAAACGAGGCTTAGCAAACAATGCAGGGCGTAAACAGTGACAGCGTGAACAATGCACAGCATAAAAGCAAAGCTCAGCGTAAACAAGGTAGGGCGTAAACAATGCAAAGTGTCAACGATGCACCGCAGAAAGGCAAAACTCAGCGTAAACAAGGCAGCGTATGGTCTGCAGAGGGAATTTTTACGAGGGGGCGTAAATACTGAATAGCGTAGACGCTGGACAGTTACAGATGGGTTTTAGGCTAGGCGGCGTAACCACTGAAGGGTTTCAACAGGGAGCAGCATGCAGTTAGCGGCATAGACGCTTAACAGCGTAAACACTGGAAAATTCGTAGACAAGGTTTTAGGAGGCCCTCCTTCTAGCGCCAATTTCTGTACCGCCTGAAATTGTCGGTCCCCGGCTGGAAGGAAAACAGAGACCGTGGGATCGTAGGATGAGAACAGAAGACCCTGCCTTTGCTTGAGGGCGAGCTGGAATGTACGAAGGCAGAGTACCTTGGGTGGTCCGCACGCGGATCAGACAAGGATTTCCCTGCGCGTACGCAAAATGCTATACGCTGGGTTATGCGTAAACGGTGTGGCAAGCGTGAACAAAGCGTAAACAACGTAAATCAGATGTAAACGGAGCGTAAATGTAAACGGGCGTAAACAGGATGCATGGGCCAAATTGACATAAAACTGTAAAAGATCTTGTGCAGCAAACGTAAACAATGGTATTACAGAGTCAAAGTACAGTGCACCGGTCTAACGCAGTCGTGAGGGACACAAGGCGGACGAAAAGCCCCGGCGTATGTAGGAATGACTCGGCTAGTTCGCAAGACAGGCGGAGCGTAGAGACTATGTACGGCGTATAGGGCTAGCGTAAGAGGGTCCCAGCTCTTGTGCGCAGTGTAAATGTTCTCTGGTATGCTCCGGGATTTTTCCAACCGACCAAGGTGAAGTGGAAAATCGAGGTTTTTATACAGGTTGTTACGCTAGACTTGGGTTGGGCGACACGTGGCGTGTTGACCGAGTGCACACAATTTACAAATGTACAATATTACAAGTGTTGGGTGTATATGCTGGGCATATACGCTATATCAGGTCGACGTATACGCTGGGCGTATACGCTGGATGCGTTAAGCGTGCGTGAACGTGGGTGAGGATGCTACAGGATGGGCATATACGTTGGGTGGATGCAAGGCGTATACGCCGATGGATGCTGGCGTATATGCTGGGCGTATATGCTGAAGGATGGCCACTTGCTTCAATTCTTGCTCTTTGGTGTTGTCTTCATCCTGCCTTTGGAGATTCCGTGCTGGCGGTACACCGGGCGTGCGAGTTGGATGTCTACGCTGGGCGTATACGCTGGAAGTTCGAGCGTCTACGCTGGTAGGCGTATACGTTGTGGATTCGAGCGTCTACGCCGGGGATGTCCTTGAGCGTAGACGCCGGGCGTATACGCTGGTGCCGGATACTTAGTGAAAATGAAGCTGTTTGACCTCCAAAGCTGCAATGTGTGATGCCCATTGTAGCCATGGTTGTCTGTGGGTCCTAGGGACCGGTTTTTTTTTTGCTGGATAAGTACTAAGCGCCAAATTTTGTGGTGTTTCACAAATCACCAGAAATAAACCATATAGGGCTCTTCTTGACTTAGGTTCTGGAGTCAACTTAATTTCATGAGAGATGTATCATGCCTAGAACCTACCCCAACTTAAGAAGAGCAACATTCAACTAGAGTTGGCAGACGAGTTCATCACCATTCCCTTAGGATTGGTGGAGGACATCATCACCTCTGTGTGTGGTTGGTCATACCTAGCTAATTTCCTGGTGATTGAAGTCAACAAAAATGAAGGGAACTTCCTAATTATAATGGGAAGGGCATGGCTTAGTACAGTAGACACATGCTTTAGGATCCACGAGCTTTCCTTGGAAATCTCTAAGATAAACATTTGTGGAAAAATCAAGAAGAGAAAAGTTCCATGCATCACATACAATGATTCATCGGGTGATGACATCGAGGAAATGCCTCCATGTAATATGTGTGTCCACGAAACTTTGAACCAAAGATGCCTGTATGTAGCAACCACATAAGAAGTAGTAGACACCTTGTGGTTGACAGCTACTCGAAGGAGCAACCAAATATGCATGGAATGAACTGAGGAAACCCACGCCCATAACAAAAGCATATATACATTGGAGCATGAGCATCGCCAAATTCCACCCCTTAATCTAAGGTCATCAATTGGGAGAAGTTGGGCACTTCTTAGAAATTCAAACAGGTGCTCATTATTTCGGATCTCTCCCTTAAAACTCAATCATGGGGGAGATGACCACCTATGCTAATCATATGGGGCCCTCAGTTCTTTTTCAATTTTTTTTACAACATTTTTTGTCTTACACATTTTTTTTTTACAAATTTCTTTAACTTTTCTAATTTTTATTTTACAACATCGTTCTAATCTTCCATTTTTGTGTGTGTGTGTGTGATCCACCCTGTAAGTTTGTCACCCAATAAGTGTTCAGACGAATGGTATAAACTATTTTCATATTGATTGCTAATGTTTGGTTTTTACCTTTAAGTCACAATGTTCATACTAAGGTATGTTTCTTTTGATATGGCTTGGAAATGTATAGTTCCTTCTTAAGAAGAACTTAAACGAATCGGTGACTAGGCATTTCTCAAACTAAGGAAGGACTCAAGGATTGAAAAGGGTGTGACTTCAAGGGACCTTTATGCTTTTGTGTTGGTCATTCTCTTGGGTGCTTGAATGTTTCTTCTTGAGTTTTCTTGTCGTTCCAATATTACCCAATTATCGGAAGCTGAGTCAATAAAAATAAGAAGTCTTTGCATGGTGTGGTTCTCACGCATAAAAACACAAAACACAAAAAAAAAAACAAAAACAAAAAAAGTGATAATTCAAAGCATACCCCTTAGATGAATAAACTTTGGCTACAAGCACTGGTTATGGAACCAAAAGTGTTTCCTCTAACTAAGGCCCTTCTCGCTTCCTATTCTCTCCCTTGTTTCGTCAGAATGATGGTGGCTCTTGGAGGGCGCATTCTTGTTATCCAAGAGGATAGTTTGGCTAAATGCATTGATGTGAAGTCACTGAATGTGGTTGGTTCAAGGCCAGAGTTGGAATGAGATTTGCTAAGTCCCATTAATCATGAAACACACAAGGGGTTGTACACCACCTTGTCCTTGGGATTCCATTCCATTTTCTTCTCTCTATCCTTCTCTCCATTGTTCAGCTCATTACCGGTTATATCATTAGTGTATATATTTTGGGTTGATGCATTTTTTTCTTTTTGGTAAATTCTTATGGTTAAGACTTTAACTCTTGTTCCAAATGACATTTCTGGAGCCTACGGACTCTTTGAATGTGGGTTTGTCAAGGCATTAAGGGCATGAGCCTGCTTTGGGGAGGACCCACTAACATTCCTATTTGGAGAATTAGTTAAATTCTTTCCCTTAACATTTTTCAATTCATTTTATTTTTTTCATTTCCATCTTAACATCCATTTCNAATCATCAATAAATTCCTAGATCCATATTAGCCATACCACAACCTAGCCAATGAACTTACACCGAAGCAAGGTATCAATTACATGATGATTCATTTACCCTTGCTAATATAAGATTGTGTTGTGTGTGCAGATGGAAATCATACAACAATGGATTGGATCTGGAGCAAACACTTGGAATGGAGCAACACTGAAGCAGCTATGCAAGGAGAGAAATTGATGGCGCGCTTATGGATGGACAACGAAAGTGCAATCTTGGCGTTGGCAGTAGCAACACTTCTCTCTCTCTCTCTCTCTCAGCTGCCAACTAAGGCCTGATGTCATTGTAATAAGGTGTTCACCCTTGTTTTCATGAACACCAGTTTTGTCAAGTCTTGTAATAATGATCCATTCACATGTCATCCCATTAGTTCCATTCACCTCAATAATTCCATACCTTCCTGATATTATTGTAAGGAACTCAAGGATAGGTTTTCATTCAGTCATGGGGGTATGATGAGATGCGATATCACATGCACCACGATATCGCATACACGATATCATGATCGTCATGATATCACATCCCATGCGATATCGCATACGTGATATCACATCGTCCCCTGCGATATCACATACACAATATCATGGTCCGCTGCCAAATATATAAATAAGAGGCAACACTCCCCTTATTTCTCATCCCAGGCTTAAAGTAGGGAAACTCTGGCAAGTTGATCACTCCAGAGATAGAATATTTTCCATGTGCCCACAGTAGGAGTCCCCAAGTGAATGGATCTTTCTTCGAGTAGCTTTGTACCTAAATGCAAGTTGTGTACAGCAATAAAGATGAGCTTTGTGGATAAACTTTGCAGTGCATGGAATAGGATTTTATTACATGTTATTTATTACCTGCATTAGCACGACATGAGTATGACTTGATTACGAGCATTGATGAATGTGTACGACTAATCAAGGAATCGACTGCTCATCGTGATTAGATTCTCTCACCCTTAACTCCTAGAACGTGGGATGAGTACGAATTGATTACAAGCATCTACGGATGTGTATGGCTAGTCAAGGAATTGGCTGCTCATCACGCTTAGGCTAGTTAGGTGCCTCAGTACAACCACTTCGAGCACGTGTGTTACGTGTGGTGATCCCAATAACGATTAGTGTTTGGTAGCCATAGTTGCATAGTTCAGGGTGTGTACGGTAAGTGGGAATGGATGCTGACGCTAGTTAATGTAGACTTAGTCCTTAGTTAGAGTTAGTTAGCTCTCTCAACCCTTCACCTTGATATCATAGGAGAAAAAAATCATAAAAGACCATAAAAATCATATACCTCGGACTTACTTAACCATACACCATGACAACAACAAGTAAGTCTGGGAAGACAACGAATGATTAACCCCAAGTATTCCATGGGGCGTTTAGGCATTTAGTCTATAGAGTTCGACTAGATCGTGTGTGCTACGCTCGTTTTGTATGGTTGAGTGTAGGGGTACCTCGCCACTCATCACACATGATGCTCATTAGGCACATAAAATTGCAACATAGATACATGGAATACATCATGTACATGTATCAACTAAGAAGACAATGCTATTTGATAGGCTACTCTTCTAATCCTTTGTAGCACCTCAAAAGGACTAATGTACTTAGAAGCCAATTTCTCCTTTTGGCCAAACTATGTAAGGTCCTTTAGGAAAGAAACATGAAGAAATACATGATCCCAACTACAAACTCCAATGGCTTTTGGCATCAATTGTCATATGCTACCTGCTTATTCTATGCAACTATTTATCTATCTCAAATCTCTCAAACCTACTTTGTGGCCTACCTCACCAAATTTATGTTAACCTGCTGGTGATCTTCTATGGTATCCTAATATAAAGGTGTTTTACATGTCCTACCATATAAAATATCATATTTTTCTATCAGTAAAATCTTTTCATAACTATTATTATATGGAAATGCAAATAGTAATAGGATATCCTATCTATATTTATACTTCAAAGCACATGTTATCAAAATATCCTTTGTGACTTTGATTTAGCCACTAAGTTTATCCATCTATTTATGGATGATATGCCAAACTTATGTTTAGCCTCATACCCATTTCCTTTCTAAATTCTTGCAAAAAATATGACATGAATTGAGCATCTCTACCACTAATAATCCATTGTGGCATACCATGAAATGGAACTATCTCTACAAGAAAGAGATGTATAACCTCTATCATACTTGTTGATGCTTGTGTGGTAAGAAAATATGTAGACTTTGTCAATACATCAATAAATACTAATATAGCATCTTGACCACTATGAGTCCATGAAAGACCAAAAATGAAATCCATACTAATGGTATGTGATTTTCACTACGAAAGATTATGGGAATGGAAATATCCCCAAGCCCTTTGATGCTCTATCTTCTCTTATTGGAAAATCAAACATCAAGAGACATACTCTCCTATATTTCTCTTCATCCCATGCCATCAATACATCTCTTGTAAACCTTGGTACATCTTCTAACTACCTAGATGCATTTGGTATTTACACATGTGAGTCTCATCCATCAACTGAAATCATAGAGCTTCTGGAACACATATTTGACTATTCCTCTATAACATATTATGACTATCCATAGAGAATGATCCATCAAAAGTGAGATTCTTTGTTAATTCTTGACATCATTAAGGATCGAGAAATTATAAGAAGTGTTTAACAAGTTCCCTAATTAAAACAAACATGGTAATCAAAACTACACACAATTTTTATGTGGATCTTGAACATGGATACTTTCACACTTAGAGGGTAGACTCCTTGCACACCTCCAAATTCTATTCATTAGAAAATTATGGTTTAGAGTGCACCACAACCTTTATAAAGTTTGATCTGTGCTCTGGAGTGTTTTAGTGCTATGAACACACTCAACACCACAAGGTCCCAATAAGCTCAAAAAGTAATTTGATGGATCTCACAACCTTTACAAAATGTGAACTCTAAACTAGAGCATTTTATCATTGCAAAACCAATCAACCTTTCAAGGTCCTAAGAAGATTAGTGGAGATTTATTCCCACAAGAAGTACATCAACTTGCAAGGCTTATAGAAAAGAAGAAAAGAATCAAAGAAAGAGAGTAACTTAATTTGCAATGAAGGCTCTCAAAACATTCAACACAATACAAATGATTAGAACAATGAAGAATAAAGTCAATTCACTTGAAGCATATAATGCTTAATATTTAATGAATAGTGTATACTCATTTATCAAGAATTTCACTTTGTCTTATACCCTTTGAGTTTCCAAAAAATTCTTGGAATTCATGCAACAACTATGAAATGGCTAGCTTGTATGTCTAATTTTAAGTTAAGGTGTCTAACTAAAATTAGCCTTAATTCTAGAAAGGCATCTACATGAAGATTAAAAAGTCTACTCTACAAGATCACTTTGAATGATGAATCATTCCTTTATTATTTTGGTATCTCAACAGTCCTCAAAATAGCTTGATTTGGCTTGTAGACTCTATTTGCATCCTAGCTCTCATCTTTTCTTCTCAACTCTTATTTAGTCATCTCAATGTAGCTCTCATTCTAGCTTTTCTCTTCTTTTGAAGTTCGAGCTTAACATGTTCCTTTTTAACCTTGCAAGACTATAAACACATTTCCACATTCTCCATTTTCTCTAAGTTTTTGACATACCAAAAGATCAACAATCTCCTCCTTTTTGGTAATGTCAAAAACATGAAAAATGGGTTATACAAAACATCATAGCATATCTTAGCATATCAAAACATCATGTACTCCTTTTTGGATATTAACAAAAAGAAAAATCACCATAAACATATGATAGAAATTTTATTATTTTTTGATTTGTATATATATTTTTTGATTTATTTGAAATAGATAGAAAACTACTTACATGATAACACAAGTTCATATCCACATGTCTTTATAGAGAATAGTGAGTCATCACTCATCAAGAGGCTTGGTGAAAGTGTCATCAAGTTGATTCTCTATTCCAAGGTATTATAGCTTTACATGTCCAAATTGGGTATGATGTTGTATGAAATGATGAAAAATTTTGATGTATTTTGTATGGGAATGTTGAATGGGATTCTTTGTCATGTTGATAGTGTTGTTGTTGTCATAAAAGATAGATGTAGATAGGATTTTAATCCCTAAATTATTAGGAGTTTCTTTTATCCATAAAATTTGTGCACAAAAATTTCTAGCTAAAATGTACTCTACTTCTACCATAGATAGTGCTATAGATGTTTGCTTCTTTGTTGCCAATGATATGAGACATTTTCTTAGAAAAATGAAATTTCCACTAGTGCTCCAACATTCATTTGTACAACCTGCCCAATTTGCATCATAATACTTGGCAAGATTAAGTGAGGAGGTTTTTGGATACCAAAGTCCCTAGTTAGTATCATTATTTAAATAATGAAAAATACATTTAACATCTTTTAAATAATATTCTTTCAGATTCACTTAATACCTTGCATTGATTCTAATACTTAAGGCTATATCAGGTCTACTAGATGCTAAATAGAACAAGCTACCAATCATACCTTTGTAAAGCTAACTATCAATAGGTTTTCCTAGATCATCTTTAGTAAGCTTGAATTTTGTTATCAAAGGTGTAGCTTTTGCCTTTACATATTTCAAATTCAATTTGAGTAATAGATCTTTAGTGTACTTAATTTGAAAGATGAAGGTTCCACCTTTTGTTTGATTAATTTTAAAGCTATAAAAATTATTGAGTTCTTTCATCATGCTAATTTCAAATTCTATTTGCATAAGATCTAATAATTTCTTGCATAAAATTTCATTATTATCTCTAAAAATAATATCATCAACATAGATTTTCACAATAAGTAAATCATTATCTTTATGCTTAAGAAATAATGTAACATCAGCCCTACCCTTTTCAAAACCATGGGATATAAGGTGTTATGAAATTCTTTCATACCAAGCTCTAAGGGGCTATTTGAGCTTATAGAGATCCTTCTTGAGTTTGAAAATGTGATCAAGATTAATGGGATCTATGAACCCTTTAGGTTGCTCAACATATACTTCCTCTTGGATAGTTCCATTCAAAAAGGAACTTTTTTATGTCCATTTGATATAACTTAATGTTATTAACAATTGCATGGGCTAGGAGAAGTTTGATAGATTTAAGTCTAGAAATAGGAGCAAAGGTTTCATCAAAATTAATTCCTTCTTATTGGTTGTAACCTTTCGCAACTAATCTTGCTTTGTTTTTGATGATGTTGCTATTTTCATTTGTTTGGTTTTGAAAAATTCATTTTGTATCAATGATCTATTTGTGATTAGGTTTAGGAGTTAATTGTCATACATCATTTCTAGTAAATTAATTTAGTTCATCTTGCATAGCTAAAATCCACCCTTCTTCTCTTTTGGTCTCTTTGAAATGTTTTGGTTCTAGTTGTGAAAGATAGGTAACATAGGCATACATTTCTTTAGTTTCGCTCCTACAATAGATCCCATCATTTACTTTTCCAATAACATCATTGAGAGAATGTGATACGCTAATTCTAGGAGTTTTTGGCTGAGTTGGAGATGTGTTCTCATGATCACTTTCTATTTTTTAATTTTTATCAATTTGAACTTGGGATGTGCTAGATAAATTTTGGATAGGAACTTCTTCATGATCAGATTATGGAGTAGTATTGTCACTATCATCAATTTTGACATTTATAGTTTCTTCCACAACATTAGTTCTCTTGTTGAAGACACTATATGTCTTACTAATGGAAGAATATCCAAGGAAAATTCCGGCATCAATTTTGGGATCAAATTTTGTCATGGCATATTTATCATTAAGAATATAGCATTTTGAGCTAAACACACGAAAATAACCAATAGATGGTTTTCTACTAGTCCATGATTCATAAGGATTTTTATTAGTAAATCTTCTTACTAGAACTCTATTGGAGACATGGCATATAGTATTTATCACTTTAGCCCTAAAATGGTAAGGAATATTTTTATCATTTAATATAGTTCTTTCCACTTCATTCAAGATCCTATTTTTTCATTTATCTATACCATTTTGTTGGGGAGTCTTGGTAGCAAAAAATTAATTAGAATGCCATTCATCTAATAGTATTATTTAAACTTAGCATTCTTAAAATCTCCTCCATTATGACTCCTAATGAATTTGATACTGTAATCTTTTTCTTTTATTATCTGATTACAAGTTGTCAAGAAATGATCAAATGCTTCATCCTTGTAATATAAGAAGGTAACCTAAGTGCAATAAGAGAAGTCATCAACAATAGGTAGAAAATACATTTTCTTTTTCAAACTAAGAGTTTAAGAAGGATCGACCAAATCCATGTGAAGTAAATATCATGGATCAGAGGTAGAGATGCAATATTTCATAACAAATCCTATCCTTTTTTGATTTCCTTTCTTACAAGCTTCATAGATATTTAGTTATCTTTGAGTTTAGGCAACCCTCTAACCATCTCTTTTTACATAAAGATTTGAATAATTTCATTGTTTATGTGGCCTTATTTTCTATGCCACATACGAACATCATCTGTATTGCTAATCAAGCACTTAGATTCAAGATTAGGATTATATCCAAACACAGTAGTATAAACATTGGTCTTTTCGATCCCTTCAATAATAGTTTTTCTAGGAATCAAATATTTTATTTTACAAGTTTCTTTAGAAAATATATCATCAAAATTTGGATCACAAAGTTGAATAACACTAAGAATATTATGCTTTAGAGCTTCAATAAAGAAAACTTGATTGATAATAGGTTAATCTCTCTCTTTTCTTTTAATTGTACTAATACCTTTGATTGGAGCTTCCATGTCATCTCTAGAGGTAACAATTCCATAGTTTTATTTTAAAAAGTAAATGAATTAAGATTTGTCTCTTTCCATATGTCTTGAAAAACCATAGTCAATCTACCATGTGCTTGTTCTATTAGCAAAGATATCAACTTGAGCCATCATTCCTTATTTAGAGTTCTTCTCTTTTTGCTTTCAAACTTTCTTTTCTTGCAAAGAATCTTTACTAGGCTATTTTGAAAAAGACAAAATGTAGTGTTTCATCCATAGATAGCAACAAACTTGAATATGCCCAAGTTTTCCACAATAATAACAACTTATGATCTTAAATCTAGATGCTTTATCAAAATTGGAAGGATATTTCTTTGAATTTACATAACCTAATAAAGATGCTTTGATATGAAAATTTATTTTTTCTTGACCTCTCTTTTCAAAGTCAATCTCTTCATCTGAAATTTTCTTGTTAGTCTAATCAATAACACTTGTTAATTTCTAAATCTCAACATTCATAGTTACGAGTTGTAATCTGTCTCCTTATCATTCAAGATTACTTTCATTATAAAGCATAAATTTCAAAAGGAAATTATCTCATCACAAAGAAGCTCATACATTTTCTTTTAAGGAGATCTCATCTTCTTTAGTTTCATCATGAGATCTTTGACCTTTGATGGATTCTTGATTTTTCATAGAAAGACATAAATAATGAGAATCTTTGGATGCATACCTTCCTCTTCTTTTTCCATTCAATTTGGTATTGATGTTATTGGTCCTTATTTTCTTACTATAATTTTCTTCATGTGACCTACATATACAAGCTTTTTTGAAGGCCATATGGCCTCTTCTGTCACACATCCAAAATTCTGTAGAGGAATTTTTATGATTGGAAAGAGTACATTGCTTACCTCTTGCTATTCCTATGAAGTAGAAGAGTTGTATTTAGCTTTTCAAGATGAATTGAATGAAGCTTATTAGTCTATTTCTCTAATTTGAGAAGTTGAATCCATCAGTTATTGGTGTCTTGTAGTTGGCTATCCCTTCCATTGTTCACTCTAGAGAAGTTGAAGCATAGAAATAGAGAAGACCAAGCTTTGATACCACTTGAGGATCAAGAATTTAGAAGGGGGACTGAATAAGTTTCCTAATTAAAAAAACCAAGTAAACCAAAACCACACATAGTTTTTATGTGGTTCTCTAACTTTGGTACTTTCATACTCATAGGGTAGAATTCTTACACACCTCTAGACTTTGTTCCTTGGAAGAATGTGGTTTATAGGGCATCACAACCTATACAAAGTTTGATCTTTGCTCAGGATTGTTTTGGAATTATGAACACACTTAACCTTACAAGGTTCCAACAAGCTCAAAATGTGGTTTTAAGGATCCCACAACCTTTACAAAATGTGAGCTCCACATTAGAGTGTTTTGTCGCTACAAAACCACTCAAACCCACATGGTCCAGATAAGCTCAACTAAGATGCCTTCCCACAAGAACCACGTCAACCTTCTAGGGCTTATAAGAAAGAAGAAAAGAATTAAGGAAAGAGTGTAGATAAATTTATAAATTCCTTACAATGTAGGCTCTCAAAACATTCAACATATTACAAATGACTAAAATAATGAAGAACAAAGTTAATTCACTTAAGGCATACAATGCTTGATATTCAATGAATAGTGCATAGTTATTTCCCAAATTTTTTACTTTTTCTTATATCATTTCAGTTTCTAAAAAATCCTTGGAATTCATGAAATAGCTATGAAACAACTAGCTTGGATGTCTAATTCAAAGTTGAGACATCTAACTAAAATTAACCTATATTTTGGAAAGACGTCTAACTAAATATTGAGACATCTATCCTAGAAGTGAGACATCTAATGCCAATTTGAGACATCTACTCTACAAGACTAGTTTAAATTTTGGACCATTACTTTGTCATTTTGGTATCTTGACAGTTCTTGGAATACCTTCATTTGGCTCATAGAGTTTATTTACATCCTATCTCTTATCTTTTCTTCTCAACTCTCATTTATTCATCTCAACATAGTTCTCATTCTAACTTAGCTCTCCTTTTGAAACATTAGCTTAACATGTTTCTTTTTAAACCTGTAAGATTATAAACATATTTCTACATTCTCCATTTTTTGTAAGTTTTTAGCATACCAAAATATCAACAACCATGGATCATGTTTTCATTACTCTTGAATCTGCTTTTGTAAATCTAATTAGATTGTCAAGATATTTAGCTTACTAGCTACCTTTTTCAATGCATTAACTACTTTACTAGTCTTGTAAGGCTTGTATCTAATACTAAAATTAAAATTAGAAAGAAAATTCATCCATCTAAATTATTTTCGGTTTAATTTTGGCTATTTCATATGACATTTAAGGCTTTTATGATCATTCTAAATAGTAACCTACTCCCCATATAGATAATTTTGTCAAATCTTCAATGTAAATATTATAGCATCCAACTCTAGATTATGCATGGAATATCTAGTTTCATGAGGCCTTAAATCCATCTCCCAAACCATAAGTGCTAACATCATATGGATGTCTTAGTATAGAAGACACTAACATGGAGATAATCACTAATCTATGCTTCAACTCCTCAAATGTAGCATGACAAGCTAAGCTCTAGAAAATGATAGTCTTCTTCCTTAGCAGCTAAGTTAAAGGAGATGCTATTCAAGATAAATATTTTACAATCTACATTAATAACATGTTAACCCCAAGAAATTTTGCACATCTACTACCAGCTATGGTACAAGCCAATCATGAACAATCGTAATCTTTATAGTATCTGCAAAGATACCAACCCTTGATACCACATGCCCCAAGAACTAGATCTATGATTGCCAAAATTAAGACTTGGAAAGTTGAGCATATAGTTGGTACTCTCTCAAAGTTTGTAATGTCATTCACAAGTTATTTTCATACAACTTCTTATTAAGAGCATATACCAAAATATTATCTATGAATACAATCACAAATTGATCTAGGAATGACCACATCACACTAGTCATGAGATGCATGAAAACTTCTAGTGCATTTTTCAACTCAAATGAAATCACTAGAAACTCAGAATGATCATATCAAGTTCTAAATGCTAACATTGACACATCTTGCACATGAACCCATACTTAATAAAATCTAGGCTTGAGATCAATATTTGAGAACATATGAGCTTTCCAAAGTTGATCAAACAAGTCATCAATGTGTAGTAGGGGATATTTATTTTTCATAATCAGCTACATTAACTGCTTCTAATCTATTCATAGTTGTAAAATTCCATTTTTCTTTTTGAGAAATAGCCTTGGTGCATCCCACGATGATACATTATACTAAATGATGCCTTTATCCAAAAATTCCTGTAGCTAGATCTCTAGCTCTACTACCTCTATTAGAGTTATCCTATGTGTAACCTTTGAAATAGACTCTATACCAAGTTTAAGTTTGATTTCAAACTCAAGCTCTCACCTTGGTAGTAAACCTAGTAATTATAATTGGAATACATCATTAAACTCCTAAATCATAGGATTTGATCTATCTCAACCATATCTATTTTATACACTATGCACAAAGCATTAATGTCCCTTTTGAAACATCCTATGGTACATTCCAAAGGAGATCAAATCTAGATACAAAAGCCTCAAATATGTTTGTATGTCAATTGGAGCATCATCAGCTAACTATAATCTTAGGAGACTTTGCTAATACTCCAAACTAGAATTAAATTAAAATTGATAATCCATCCCTAAAATTATGTTATATACTTCAAGATCCATGACATGCAAATTAGTAACCTAGTGTACACCTTTAAATTCTACTAGTACACTTATAAATACTTGATCGACTTAAGTTTCATAATCCTCAAAAAAAGATAATATAAACCTAGGAGAAATAAAATGACATGCAATAGCTACATGATCTACAATACTAGGATCTAAGAAATAATTCCTAGCATTAGGATCAAATAAACTAATACACCAAAGTCCAAAATCATACCTCTTATCTCCATCACAATGTTTGGCTACATGTCCAATGGTTGGCTCATTAGAGTGTACACCCATCCTTGGGTACTATGGTCTACTCCCTCTTACTAAGGAATAGGTGTTCCATATTCATCCTAAATGAGTAGTCATTATCATAGGCCCTTTCCTCCTCCACTACTGCTTACCTACTTTGGGTACTCCCTAGCCTAGTGTCTAGGTTTCCCACATAGAAGATAATTTTAGCAATCTTTCTATAGATGGATAGGCCAAGCACATCTATAATATATATTAGAACTATGATCATCTCAAATAGTAGGACCACATGATGGTATTCGATTTTTATCTTCACATCCATAGGCTTACTTGGAGAGACTAGACTTACCTTCAAATGTCAATTCTCTCTTTTGCTTCTACCTCCTCTAACAACAAGCTACATCTTCTTGCTAGCTTTTATCTAAATCCATAATGACTTCTCTAGCCTCATCATAGGATTTCAATATGAAGGTTAATATGTGGTCATTTAAAGAGGATCTTAAAAATCTCACAAACTTTTATGCAAGTACCTAAGCATATATATGCATCTAGGGTACATAACTACTAAGCTTAGATAAATGAGCATCATAACCTTTCATAGATCAACTACCATAATACAAATAGTATAACTTCTTCTCCTTGGCTTGACATATTGGGTAGACATAGAAAAAGCTCTAAAAGATGTCATAAAATCATCCCATACAACCTCTTATCTAGTTTATCCCTTAGCCTACTTCTTATTTATCCACTAATGCTAAGCACTGCTAACCAATTGATATAATTTTAACTAATTCTATTAAATCAATGAATAAAAAATCAAATCAAAGGCCTTTTCTAACTCCTCTAACCACTCTCTATATATAGTAAAATCCTCAATGTTGTCAAACTTAGAAGGTCCTAACTTCTAAAATTTCTCTACTAGTTTTCTTCTAATAAGTTATTTGTTTCAGTCCCCTATGCTTCCACTACCACTACCCTTTCCACTACCATGATAGTGGGAATGGAAACAACATTAATTGCAACATGCTACTACAAAATCTATCATAGCTATTAAATAACATCTTTATGTCTACTTATAGGAAATTTCTAGATGTTTAAGAAGGTTCTGCCTGTCGAACATTAGGTTCTTTTAACGTATGCACCCTACAAGCATTAGGACCACATCTACTATACATATCTATAACTTGAAAACCTATATATGATTCCTAATGAAAATTATTTCATAACATATGAATAAATTGAGATCTAAAATAAAAATTTAATGAGTAAACCTAATCTTAGTTGCCTTAGAAATTGTATTTCAATAGCCTCAATCTTATCTTTAACTTAGAAACCTATATATGATTTCCAATGAAAATGATTTCATAACGTATGAAGAAATTAGAAGCTAAAATAAAAATTTAATGAGGAAACTTGAGCTTAATTGCCTTAGAAATTGTATTTTAATAGCCTCAATAGTTTTTGAGCTATGTTGGTGGAAGATTTGTGACCTTTCCTATGTTTTGATGCAACCAAAATCTATTGCTAAGTACTTCCTCATTTATCTATTGTCATTCTCCTTAACTAATGTTAGGCTAAATGATACCATATAGCTTATATGATTTCTTGGTAATAATGTTGAGGAATCACTTCATGTCTTTTTATAAATTAGAGATTACCCTTTTGATAGATATTTTTAGCTATTAAGCAGTTGAGGACATTACTTATTAAGTTAGCTTTTAGTCTATGTCCAAGATTGTGAAGGTTCATTATCTCATATTCTATTTGTAAGTCTTCCATTTTTTCCAGTCTTTTGAGCCCTAAAATCATTGTGTTCATTAAAAATGAAAAAAAAAAACCTTTCATCTTACTCTTACTCTAGGAATCTAACATCAATCTATTGACATAGATGAAAAATGTTTAGCTTGAAATTCTATAGGTATTCGTAGAAGTTAAAAGTATCAATATCTTGGTAATTATGCGGAGCTTCATTTCATTCCTTGTGAGATATTTTTAAAGCTAAAATTTTATGGAAGAAGCTTGAATTAATCTACTCATGATTGAAAAGACTCAATCTAACTTCATAATGTAGCTCTTACTCTACTACACTCGATAACCTTGGTCTATATTAGCTCTATGATGTAAAACTTAGTATGACTCTATTAATTAATACTCATAAGCTTTAATACTAATTGTCTTGCTTGAAGACATGCTCTTTGAACTAGTTCTTAACATATATCTCAAAACTCTACATATTCTTTGACTCATTAAGCTATCTTTTAAAATTCATTAATGTCCAAGAGGCTTTGATGAATTATATTTTGTCTAGCTCTGATATTGATATTGAAGCCTTGATATCAGATACTTGAATTCAAAGCCTAAATATTGGATACCTAATATTAGGAGGTTAAGATGCAATGTTGAATATCCGATATCATGGGATGTATGCTAGCCTATAAATATAACACTTGGGTGAATGGTTTGGACATAAGTTTTTATCATAGAATAGTAGAGCTGTTGCAGTTTTTCTTCCTAAGAGTTAGAATATTTTCCCAAGTGCCCATAGTATAATTGATTGAGTGTATGGATATTTATTTGAGCACTATCATACTTGAGCATGAAAGTGTGTGTGGTAATAAAGATGAGCTTTCTGATAAACCTTGTAGCACTTCGGCTAGATTAAATATTTTATTTACGCATTTAATGTTTCATGAAAATTCATTTAATGTTTTAATAATTAAGATAATTAATAAATTAAGCTAGATAATTTAAATAACAATTAATTAAGCACATAAGTACAACCACATCGAGCATGCACATGATGCTTGGTAATCCCAGTAATGCTTAATGTTTGATAACCTAGTAGCGTTATACATGTTCAGGATGTGTATGGAAAGTGGGACTAGATACTTATGTTAGGATTTGTTAGAGATTCATTAGTCATTTAGATTAATTTATCCATTAAAAATTACTTCATTCTCTTATTTTAAGCACCAAGAACATAAAACATAAAAATGATAAAAATTAGATGTCTTAGTTGCACTTAATCATACCTTTACATTTCACAAGCGTAACTAGGAAGACAATAATTATAATGATTAGACTTCACTTCCTAGAACTAGTATACTTGAAGATTGAAACACCACCAATTTCAAGCTTCTATGTCTTCGACAAAATTTTTTTCTAAGTGTCAAAACTTAGCAAATTTCTCTAAGTCTGGTGTTACGCTCTCTAGCGTAGCACATATTGAACCCTATTTTGTAAGATTTGTCTAAGTGTCAACAGCAGTCCCACAAAAATTATTCTAAGTATCTAGAACTTAACATCGGCCTTCATCTCAACTTTGATCTCCCTCTGACAACCAAGATTATAAATTTTCATTTCTTTTGCATCCCCATTGATCCCCAAAATTTTTCCTATGCTTGACCCTACTCGAAAGAGGGGGAAGATGTAATCCCAGAGTGTAGCCTTCAAGTTGTACTATTTTGACACTGTTTGTAGGTACATTGTAGTCTCTCAAACTTTGGTACATGTAGTGTAGGCAGTGTAGTCATAGTTTTGTAGTATCTAGGTACCTGTCACTATTCTTCAGAGTGTAACACTTTACTACTCTTGCAAGAGCATAACATGTCAACATAACCTCATCTAAACTTGTGCCACGTGGCACCCATGGCACCTAGCACCCGATCCACATTTCATGATAAACCTAGTCCTATAAATACCCCAATGTTCCACACTCTAGGGGTTGTCAAATTAAAAGATCATTAGGCATTTTAATTGTGTGAGAATCCCTAAAACTCTCACACTTGAGCACATGAGCTTCGCACCTTGGCACATCCCAGAACATAGTCCACCATTGCATCCATAGAACATGACAATAGCCAACCCAATAGGTTTAGCCTCTATTGTAGTTGCTAGCTCCATGTCCCAAGTGTCCTAGAGACTATGACTACATTGCTACACTCCCACTATGCCTACCTAATGCCAGAT
This sequence comes from Gnetum montanum, assembly GCA_015680685.1. NCBI lineage: Eukaryota > Viridiplantae > Streptophyta > Gnetopsida > Gnetales > Gnetaceae > Gnetum > Gnetum montanum. The sequence continues at coordinate 179,828 of MNCI01003697.1, forward strand.
ATCATTCTCACCTCTTGTCTAGCAAAAGTTATGCTCCTTGGTTTTTGAGAAGTGCATTTCTTTATTTTCAAGCACTATTTCATTTATTTTCCAAGCATTTTTCTTCAATATTAAGCATAACTCTTGCATTTTTCTATTGTTTGATACATATTTGCACACTCATGTTACTATTTTCTGGTTGAGACACCCTACTACACATTGGCTTAGCTAGTCCTGATGTCTGCACTTAACATAGTATAAACCCCTCTTACAAACGGTCATTCTAACACCATGTAAGTCCTTGTCTAATCAACCAGGCCATTTAGGGAATCTTATTTTCATTTCCCCAGCATGGCCCTTGCATGGATTTAGGGTTAGGCTATACACCCACTAACCTCTTAGTGTTCTAGCCATCAATGTTTTTTGACATCATAGTTTTTGGCGCTAGAAGGAGGATCTTCCATTCCTTCTATGTTCAAGGGTAGTCCCACATGCTTTCTACACTTCTGTCACTAGCAGTAAGCTAGCATAGATGTAACACCCCTATGAACCTACCACAATAGTAGCTAGATCATAGGCCAATGAAACTAAGCATGGAGGTAGCTCATCCCAGTCAATAAGGAATAGACATTGAGCAACCCCCCAGTTTAGTATAACCACAATGGCAATAACTCAAACTACATAACCAATTGCCTAAATATATTGTATTTGACAATGAACGATACAACTTCCTTTGTGAAAAGCTTCAAGTGGGCCAATCATTAGACCACCAAGAAATAGAAGTGAAGTGTAATTTTGAAATCATTCATTGAAATGAGTAGTTCCTTCCCACCCTTGATGCATTTATCCCACTCACTGACACCTTTAAGTGGCTCCTAGACCAACTCATTAGGGTAAGTGGGTTGAAAGAGCAAGATGTAGCATCAAACTATGATGAGCCCCTATAGGATGGGTAGGAAGAGCTTGAGTCTTATTTAGATAGTGGTGTCAAATTTTATGCCTCTGTCTAATAGCCCACCTCTACTTTTATTTCACACCTTTCATAGTCTTCTACCTTCTTGGAGGTAGGTGCATCACTTCTGCCACCTAAGTCCATGCCTATGGTAGCTAGCCACCAAGTATTGCATGCATAACAAAGTGTAGGGCCTTCTACCACTTTCCCCTTTGTTATCTCATCCTATTCTATGTAGCCTTCCATGCTGGCATCCATGATGCCGACACTACCATATGTGCACATGATGCCCATGCCTTAGCCGTAGATAGGTCATGTGCCTTTCATCCCAATTATCTTACTAGTACCTCTGACAACAGCCTAAGACCCAACCGTGTGGTGGGTTGTGACCTCTGTGCCTATGGCATAGCTATCACACATGCCACAATACATGTAATAGTAAGCTTAGCAAGTGTCACATGTGATGGCACAACCCACAACAAGGCTATCAGCTTCTCTGATGGCATCAACAGCAACACAACCAATGCAACCCTTTGTGGCATCCCCTAGTTTGGACCAAGCATTCCAACTCATCCAAACTCTCATAGAGGATGTTAGGTGGCTTAAAGTGGCCAACTCAAAAATGGTCCATGTGATGGGCTTCTATCAAGATGACCCATCAATTTTGTGGTCTCACTGCTAACTTTTCCTCCTGGGGTCCAACTTCCCTAATTCACAAAATACAATGATGAGGGGAACTCCAACGCCCACTTGGTAACTTTCCATTCTAAATGCCTACTTTTGCAAGTGTGATCACACATAATCATCTACATCTTTACCATGTCCCTAACTAGCAAAGATCTTTATTGGTGCTATGCACTCTCTAGAGCTTCCATTTCAACGTTGGAGGAGCTACTCAACCAATTTGTAACTTGCTTCAAGTAAAACTTGAAGCCCAAAGCCATACTAGACCAATTAATAAACATTAAGGAAGGGACACTAAAGCCAATACAAAAATTTATACAATGTTGAAGTGCTTCCCTCAATAAAATTCATGATATGATAGTAGAAACTCTCCTTGTGGCTATCTTTAAGGGTGTAGTAAATGGCTTTATTAAGTCAAAGTTGTACTACTTATCCCTGCATGCTCTTAGCCTAGCTTTTGCTCAAACGAAGAGCATACAAGACATGGAAAAAGCCAGTAAGAACCTAGCCTATGTGGCCTACAAAAATGCACATGCAAAAAAGGACAAAGAAAAGGGGAAGGCCACAACAACCATTGTAACTATGACCAATGAAACCAAACCCAACAACACTAAGATAGCGGCCAAGGTGCCTAAAGCCCTAGCCAACAACAACAAGGCACTAGGTTCTGGCATTACAAGAAAAAACCAACCTACATCATTAGTGGCCACGCGGCAAGCTCCCCAAAGGCCAAACTTTGAGTGTAAGGATCACTCAAAGTATACGCCCTTGGCCATTAAGCTGTTTGATGTCTTAGATCATTTGCTTATTGTTGGGTGAATTCAACACAAAAAAATGTTGGAAGATGTATGAAAACACCATGAGAGATACTGTGAAGTCCTCAGAAACCCCTCTATGGCTATGCCAAATGAGTCCTTGGTCCCTAAAAACCTCATATTAGACCACTTTTGCAACTACCACTAGTTGCATGACCATGACATAGACTACTACTTGGTGTTAAAAGATGACATTCAATGCATGATTGATTAGAGAAAATTAGTTCTTGATGAAAGTAGTCCTATATGGCTAGAAAACTAATCCATGAAGGTCTACAAGGACCCCCTCAATGCCAGCGATGTAGGTTACATCATCAATGCTATTAGCATTGATGATAATGCAAAATTGACACATGAACCATTTGTGATTTGTGTGCCCTCTAGTGATGCTGGGGCACCAACATCGACTAGACTACAGTCCCCTTTCATCATCAAAGCACCACCTAAGGTGCCCATGACACTCTTTGTGGTTAGGACCCCACAACACGTTGTAGTGATGGCAACCCAAACACCTTTTGTCATTAGGGTGTTAAGATGTGCAAACCCCCCACCTTCTTGGGGTTCGGTGGTGGGAATTGGATCACAGCCTGCCTATCCAAAATCATATACTAAGAGACATGATGAGCATCTTGTTGAAAAAATTATTAGGGAGCACATGGAGCTAGGTCCTCCTAAGTTAACCTCCTTATCAGCCATCCCCATGGCCTCATCATCTCAGGCTATCAACACAAGTGCAAACAACCAACAAACAAGTGCTGAGGATCAAAAAGTATGCTGCACAACCAAAAGTTAAATCTCCTCTCTAGGAGATTCATCTCTTAGGATGCATGGAGGAGGTAAAGGCCACCAAAACAACAAATGGTGGAAAATATTTCTTCAACATGCTGGCACATGTTAAACAAGATCTAAAATAAAAAAAACACAACTTTGAGCCTATACAACTTGATTATGGCCTCTTCTGCTCATCACGATGCATTGATTCACATGCTGAAATCTCTTCCTATAAAGGAAGATGTTCTAGCAAACAAAAAATCCATTCATGCTATAATGTTCCCACCCACAACCCAAGAATCAAGGTCAACACCCTTGACACTTTGTGATGAGGTAGTAAAGTTGATCCTAAGAAGGGTTAGGTGAATAGTGCACCCATGTTTATAAAAATTTGTGTGGGCCAATAAACAATTCATAGGACACACATTGATGATGGGGTAGCAACCAATGTCATCCCATTCCTTGTCATTGACAAGCTTGGCCTAGTTGATTAGATAAGGCCAACAATAACAACATGCTTGAAATCCTTCAATGGGACACGTGTTGTTGTAAAAGGAATAGTCACAATAGATTTCATGGAAAGGGAGCAATTCCACACTAATGCTAGATTCATTGTGGTTGAAGAGATGTTGGGATTCAACCTAATCCTAGGGAGGTCTTGGCTAGCCCAGCTATGAGCTATTTCTTCAGCAATTCACCAAGAGATACACTTTCCCTATGAAGGTGGAGAGGTAGTGATCTATGGTGACAATGTAGGCACCCCCCTCCCTTTGACCATCAACAACGTGAATACAAAATAAGGATCGGAGATAGAATTCTCTAAATATGCACCGCTTGCTCAAAGTGAAAGTCAATACTGTTTGACTAATTTTAAGAAATGAAGCAAAGCGAACGACCTCCCTAAGGGAGCTTTCAAGGAAAAATTGCCATTCTCTACAATAGACGAAGGCCTAGGGGAATATCATCTTAAGCCTCCTAGGCCTTATGTGCCTCCTAACCCACATCAGGTTAGAAAATAATTACATAACTAAGGCATGCACTTAGTTCATCTACATGTTTCACTTACCCTTTATCCTTTGCCTGTACAATTACGATTGCATTACTATCTACATCCTACATTAGTTATGTCATTTCTTTAGTTCATGTGGTTTTGTTTAGCCTTTTCCAAAAAAACAAAATGTGGCCTGGAAAGGCCTTAAACTATCACATGGCCTACTAAGGCCTAAAACTAGAAATCAACTCCCTTTTAAGTGACGGTCCAAAATGGCCTTAAACTAGTGATGGCCCTTCTTCCACCATGGCCTTAAAGTGGCATGGGGTCCACAAGGGGCCTAATTGCATCAGTCAAATCATAAGTTAAAATTACAACAACATTACATGAAATACAACAAAATGAGAAGCAAATAATTTTTGCATTTTATTGAATTATCAATAATGTATGTAGTTCAAGTTTACATCCAAAACATAAAATCTCAAAAAATGAAAAATTTCTTGATAACAGGGCTCCATTTTGGGCATTTTAGCATATAGTGTGTGGTGGGGGCTAAGGTTCTTCCTCTTCCTCTTTGTTCGCTACTCCACTGGGTCCTATGCCATCACCTGGAACCTACATTAAATAGAATGAGATAATGAATTAGCTAATAAATAAAGTGACATACAACATTATAATAAAGAAAATAAAAATGATGCAAACTAGACGAACCTAAGAAGGGCCTACATCCATGTCTGGGGGCATCTTATTGAGGCCTACCTCTAAGCGTCGGAGGATTTCATCTTTCGATAATCTTGTCCAATCCTCCTTGCCAAGGTTAATATCCATGAGGGTTTTTCCATTTTCAATGGCTGTCCATGAGGGCAACCTTCACAAAGACCTTGTAGAAGTTACCTCTCCAGAAGGTACAATGATTTATCTCTCTAGGGATCCACTCACCACTATGTTGCTTGTGAATAGTTCATAAGCCTGCATTGCATTAATTGCTTTAAGAAATATCTCTTGGCATTGGCACTCCATAGAATCATCTCCATACCTTTTATGATATACTTCATGTTCTTGTTTATAGTGGTGCTTGTGATTCTTTTTAATCTAGCCCCGCTGGTACACTTTCACACTATAATCCTTCCAATCTTGATTTTTCCTTACTAATAGGTCCATTTGCAGCTGTTGCTCAATCACCTAGCAAGTGACTTTGTTCTTGCCTGGAACAACTAACCAATACCTAACATAATTAATTTTGATCGTCACATGCTACTAGGAAGTCATAGCAAGATTACAAGTCCTCCAATTTTGCCTCCTAGCTTGCCCCCTTTTCTTGAAGCTCCTGCACCCATTTCCATAGGTGCTCATTAACATGCCTACACTTCAACAATTCTCTTGCAGAGTATAGTGTGCATTTTCTTACCTCATCATACATGTGATGAGGCACTTGCTCCACTTCTAGGGGAAACTCAGGCATGATGTCAACCTGGATCACCTTGTTCAGGTCCCACTTAAGCTACAACCTATTCTTACATATTAGGAAAGATAATGTTAGTCACAAACTAAATAATAAAATTAGTAAAAAATAAAAACTTATATAATAAAATAGATGTACCAATCTTAGGGTTCGTTTGTTTTATATGGTCTATCATATCATCTACCATGCTTTGCATGAAGGCAAACTTATTCAAAGCCTCTATCCATGGTTGCATACAGAAGGTGGATGTGGATGTTTGATGTTCAGCAGAAACACCAGTAGCTACAACATAACCCACTTTGTGATTATTAGGTAGCTAATAGCCAAGGGTACAAAAAACCAAAAAAGAACCCAAATAAAAAAATGCACTATGTGCACTACCTTCCTTAGTCATAGCTCAAGATGATCGCAACAACGATGGTGGTCCTTGCCCAAGGTAGGCTACCCTCAAAAGCCCAAAACCATAAAGTAAACAAGAAACAAGAAAAAGAAATTACAAGGGTAAAGCATAGTGCCTTACCTAGCTAATGACATCTTTTTGTAGTCCTCTATATGCACCTTGGCAAGGTGCTTTAGTGTGCATTCTCCTTCATCCACATTGGTTAGGCCAAGGTTTTGGCATTTACTATGGCGCATCATGGTTAATTATCACACTCTTGCTTTCTTTTTTCCTCTCTATTAAGCTCTAGCTTCCACTCTATCATCACTATGCTTTGTCTCCCTTCACCTTAGCCACGCTACATTTGTTGATTGTTTGCTTTAACTTTGAAAATAACAAGTTTACTATGGTAAAACCGCTATTTATACCCTTCTAGGTTGAAGGACACATCAACCTTTTAAGGCCTATCTTGTGTCACATGCATAACGTTGTACTATCTTGTGTCCCCCACGTAACATGGGACGAGTGTAGCACACAGAGTTAGAAAATTTTTCCAACTTTTCCAACGTTCCTATACTTAGAAAATATTTTTGCATTTTTTATTGCCCAAAAAATTGTCCAACTTAGCCACACATTCAAAACCTTCTAATCTTTGCTTAAACACATGTTTCCCATGTAAACCCTGGTCTACTATGACCTTAAACTGGAAATTTAATGGTCAATTGAGGCCTCAAAATCACTCCACATGTTTGCCTATTTGATCCAAAAATTACATAGTTAGGTGAATTTTCATAACATTGTCTCCCTTATTTTACACATTTTTCCTTATTAAAATAGGTGTCTCTTGACATTTTTTTGGTTGTCTTATAGGATTTTGGTAGGATTGCAGAATGAATACATATGAGAATATTCATTTGCCCTTGGTTTTGATTAGACCTTACAGTGATTCCATGAGATACATAAACACTAAGTTCCTAGACTTTGAGCCATTTACTTATGACGTAAATGTAGCATCCCTAGAGACATCTCTAGATTGGCTAGACCATCTAGTTAGAGCTCTAGACTTAGAAGTAGGTGACATAACTGAGGATCCTCTCATAGAAGTCCTTGTAGTAACATGTAAAGGTGAAGTGAAGATGTTCAAACTTAGTTTCTTATTAGAGCCTCAAATCAAACAAAGCATATCTAAAGTTCTTAACAATAATGTTAAGGTGTTTTCATGGTCCCACAAGGACATGCTGGGCTTGGACCCTCACATAATATAGCACAACATTATTCTTAATCCTTACATAAAACCAATTGAATCGAAAGATCACAAAGTCAATCCTAAGATGGAATTGGTAGTTTCTGATGAAATCACTAAGCTTTACAAAGTTGGTTTCATCTAGGCAGTTGACTACATCGACCAGGTTTCAAACATTGTAGTTGTCCTTAAGAAAAATGGAAGTATATGCATTTGCATAAACTTTTGGGACTTAAACAAGGTGACCATCAAAGATTATTTTCCATTTTCTAGTATTGACCAACTCATTTATACTATGACTATTCTTGGCTTGTTCTTCTTTATGGATGGGTTCTTAGGGTACAACCAAATTTGGATCAACTTAGAGCATCAACTCGGCATCACCTTCAAAACCCCTTGGGGTACATTTTTCTATACGATGATGCCCTTTAGACTAAAGAATGTGGGAGCAACCTAATAACATGCAATGACATATATATTTAGTGACTATATACTAAACTTGCTCAATGACTATGTTGGAGATATAGTAGTTAAGACCAAGTTAGCTCATGACCACATAGATGACTTGGACCACATCCTCAAATGTTGCCTTAGACATGACCTTAGGCTAAACCTGAAAAAGTGTGTCTTTGGCATCAAAACTAGTCACATGCTAGGCTCTGTAGTGTTAGAAGCAAGTATACATGTAGACCCTGATAAGGTTAAGGCTATCACCAAAGTAGCACCACCAGAAAACCTTAAGGAGCTACATGGGTTATAAGGAAAATTACAATTCATACATAATTTTATCGCCAAATTGACCAATAAGTTGTAGCTAATGTAACATTTCCTCAAAAAGAGGATCCACTTTGAGTGGAAAACTCAATGCCAAGAAGCATTTGATAACCTAAAAAGAGAGCTAGCTCAACTTTCAATAGTCTACCCTCCATAGGGAGATAAGCCTTTCTACCCTTATCTTGCAACCTCAAACTTGTCCATTGCTTCTCTGCTTTGCCAAAAGTGAGAAAATGGCTCAAAGGTCCCTGTTTACTACTTAAGGCATGTGCTAGTGGCCCATGAGGCAAAATACAATGATGTAGAGAAGAACTATCTCACCTTGGTCTTTGCACTTAAAAAATAGAGACACTATCTCTTCTACAGTTAGGTTAATGTTATCTACAAAAGCAACATACTTTGGGAAATTACCACAAACATGTACAAAAGTTGCTGAATTGCATGATGGAAGGTAATAACTACAAATTTTGATTTGCACTACGTAGCACAAGCATTCACAAAAGGTCAAGAAATAGCTGCACAACTCACAAATTCACCCATAGATGATCAAGCAACAATAGATCTGAAATTTCTAGATGACCATGTCAATAGCATAAGTCAAGTACCTACAAAATTTGAGGTAGTTTTACAATTTGATGATGCTTCAACCACATGAGGTGGTAGTGCCATTTCCATTATCATGTTTCCCTCTAGGGAGATCCAACCCTTTGCATATAACTTCGTATTTCCTTGTACAAACAATGTGGCATAGTATGAAGGTCTCCTTAGGGGTGTCTTAGTAGCTCAAGAGTTAGGAATCCAAAACATAGTAGTTTGAGGTGATTCACAACTAATTGTCAACCAAGTTACAGAGGTTTATGCTTGCAAGGCACAACATTTACAACCTTACTATGATTTGGCAAAACACTTGCTCAAATAATTTGCAACTGTAGATGTCCAACATATTCCCCATAATGAAAATTCCATTGCTGATGCATTTGCTACTTTAGCTTTAAGCATAGTGACCAACATGTTTTTTGCATTTCCTGTTTCAATAGTTCATTGCATCAAACCTATAACTCAAAAAACAAGCATTGCATCCATAAATCCAAGAAGCACAGCTCACACCCAAGAATGGTATGATGATATTAAGGCATACCTCTAATAGGCGGAGCCTCTAAAAAATATAACCTCTACCCAAAAGTATGTAGTATAAAAGTGATCACAGTAGTACATCCTTGTAGGTGATAGCACCTTGTGTCATAGATCCTACGATGAAGTACTGTTAACTTGCATTAGTAGTAGTGAAGTGCAAACTATCATCAATCAAGTCCATGAGGGACTATGTAGAGGCCACATAGCCCCCAAGGCAATGGCAACAAAAATAAAACATGTAGGCTATTATTAGCCTTACATGGAGCATGCTTGTGTTTCCAAACTTAGAACATGTGACCTATGTCAGTAAAATGATAACCTAATGCATGTGTTTCCCACTAAATTACATACTATGCTAATCACATGGCCATTCCAATGTTGGGGGTAGGATATCATAGGACCTATAATGCCTAAGACTTCCATAGGACATAGCGTCATCATAATCATAATTGAATAATTTACCAAGTGGGTTGAGGCCATTTTCCTTAGGAAGACAACATCACAACAAGTTTTCAAATTCATTCTAGACAACATAGTGACCCAATTTGGTCTACCCATAACCATAGTCACAAACAATGAGCCACAATTTAGTAGTGTAGAAACTAAAGCCTTCCATAAACACCTTGACATTCAAAATTTCTTTTTATCACCATACTACCCACAGGAGAATGGCCAAGTAGAGGCTATGAACAAAGTCATCATCAACCTTCTATGGAGGATGCTTAGCAACAAGAAACAATGATGGCATGAACAACTAGTCTATGTGTTATAGGCCTACTTTATGACATGTAGAATAATAATAGGTAAGATGCCATATAGTCTTGTGTATGGATCTAAAGCAATGTTACCTCTTGAATTGCAAGTCCCATTACTTTCTATGATCCTCTTGAGCTTCATTAATGAGGTTCAAAATAACAAGTTGAGAATCATTGACCTTGAATTTATGGATAAGGAGTGCATGTAAACATTTTATCACATTCAGTGGTACCAATGAAAGAAATAGCAAACGCACCATCAGAATCAACATCAATGCCCATTCAAGAAGGGGGAAATGGTCCTCAAGGTCATTCATGAGCCCACAGACAAATTCTCAGTTAATTGGGAAGGACCTTTCTTGGTCATAAAGGCCTATGACAATGGAGCATCCAAGCTCACTGATCTAGATAGTAATGAGTTTGCCAATCCAATAGACAACTCATACCTAAAGTCGTAGTATGCCTAGTGCATAGTTCCATGCCAATGATAAAGCAAGGTAAGTGCACATCCACTATGATATTAAATTGGCACAGAGCATCCACTATGATGTTAAACTAGCACAGAACAGCTACTATGATGTTAAAATAGCATAGAACATATGCTATGATGTTAAAATAGCACAAAATATCCTTGGGCTATGACATTAAACTAACACCCACAGCATGGTCCACTATGACCTTAAACTAGCCATCCACCATCTGCTACGATGTTAAACTAGCACAGTTGCTAGGACCTTAAACTAGCACATCACAATTTGCTCAGATCTTAAGCTAGATTCATGATCTACTAAAACCTTAAACTAGTATAGTGTGTGGTCTACCAAGATCTAAAACTAAGTTCACAATTTAGAATTCATAATTCAATATACATATTTTTTTAGACAAGTGAGCATGAATATATCCAATCCTCCATCACCTACCCACACCTCTTGGGTAGGGTGGGGTGGGACATTGAAGTTCTAAAATGAAGTTCATGTTGTTAAGGAAAAAACCCTCTAGAGCATTTATAGCGTCACCATTCTTGGCATCTCAGTGATCTTCCAAAGATGCCTTTTGGCATCTTGCTAACCTTTCAAAGATACTACCACCATCGCCAATCATCTTGGTCAAAGCTCTCACTATTAGCATCACTCACCAAAGAACCAAAGGTACTATAGCCCAGCCACAACACTACCATCCTCCGACCCTCACCATTCCCTAAGCTCGAAAGAGCATCTAGCACTATGACTCCCCACCATGTTGCTGATTTTCTTAGCTCCTATCTTTGGTTAGAACTCTTGAGCACCTACATTGCCAACACCTTTAGCCACTTGGGTGCTCACTTCTGGTGTGGTTGTGAAAGCTTTTGGAGCCTACTACCATCGATGCCTACACTGGCCTTCCTTCTTTACACATTGCATGCATGTAAAATTAACACAACATTCATGGCCCTTGTAGTTTCCTTGCAAACAAGACTTCGTCTTCATCTTTCATGATGTGGTTATTTTTCTTATTTTCTCTATGTTGCATTTGCAGGATAAAGCCTTAGTGGCATTGTTCAAGGATGTGTTTCATTGTAGTGATAGGTCATCACACTACTCTAATATGTCTATTTTGGCTCACTAAGCTACTTAAGAGTGCACATCTTTACTACCCCTCTAGCCAATTCACCTCTACCTCTTAATCTTTCATTTTCTTGCACTCCCTACAAGTCTTCCTGATGCACATGCAACCTTTTCTTCAATCAAATATAGAACCCATGATGGATGTAACACAACTAATCCAATGGGAAGCCTTTGTGGGCTACTCAAAGCCTCAAACAGATGTAACAAAACTCATCCTAAGGAGGAAACACTTGTCCTATAGACATGATGTGATTGCCTCTAAGCAAATTTTGTTGAGTGGTGCATAGTTTTCCCAGCAATAAAACATCTTCAAAAAGAGAGAGAGAAAGAAAAAGTAAAAAAAAAAAAGAATAATATATATATATATATATATATATAGAAATAAGATCACAAGAAAAATGGGACAAAATAAGTGGCCAAGTAAAATAGCAAATTTGCTATTTTGCAACCAATCCATCCCTGGATCGACCATCTCACAAGCACTCTGATGAGGGATCATGCTTTGGTGACAAGCCATTGTGATGCTACATCCTATAGCCACATGTACAATCAAACATTCATGCCATATGTTATCCCTTAACCCATCTCCCTAACCTATTCCCTATCATACTTTATTTCCTTAAGCACTCTCAAGCATAGCGAAGTGTTGTCTAATCAGGCATTGACAAGTGATGTTGGTTTCATGTTCACAGCATGTTTCATATTCTTTGTCAACATCTCTCAGGCCAATCCTCCAAACATCAACAAAGAGGGGCCAATGAAACACCACCAATTTTAAGTTTCTACATCTTCGACAACAAATTTATCTGTGTCAAAACTTGAAAAAAAATTTCTAAGTCTAGTTTTATGCTCTCTAGTGTAGCTAGCATAGCACACATTGAGCCTTGTTTTGCAAGAATTTTGTAAGTGTCAGCAAAAATCCCACAAAATTTTTTCTAAGTGTCTTGCTATGCTCTCAGTTTTCCTAATATGCTCCCTAGTGTAGCCAGCATAACACACACTTCCATGGCCAGTTCGCATAAGTGTCAAGCCAGAACTAGTCAAGGGTTGTTTGGGATGGACAAAATAGTTGTTGGACACAAGTTCATGCTCTACTATGCTCCATAGCGTAGCCAACATGACACAAGTTCCAATGCCTAGTTTTGCCTAAGTGTTGGACAAGGATTTATCAAGCTAGCTTGACATGGAAGATGCATTTGGCGTATTTCTTAACTTCTAAGGCTATCTTGCTTGCTACGCCCTAAAGTGTAGCTAGTGTGCCATGAAGGAAGAATGTATATTTCATCAAAATTTAGCTAAGTGTTCCTAATATGCTCTGCTATTCTTCCTAGTGTAGCCAACATAACTAGTGTGAAACATCAAAATTTTGCAAAATTTTGCTAAGTGTTGTGTTATGCTCTAGAGCATAGCCAGCTTGACACTAGAGAAAAGTCTTCGAAAGCCTCTAGAACTCAACATCATCCTTCATCTCAGCTCTGACATTCCTTCAACAACTAAGATAAGTAGTTTCCATTTCTTTTGCATCCCAATTGATACCCAAAATTTTCCCTATGCTTGACCCTACTCAAAAGAGGGGGAAGACGTAGTCCTAGAGCGTAGCCTCCAAGTTGTACTATTTTGACACTATTTGTAGGTACATTGTGGTCTCTCAAAATTTGGCATATGTAGTCCAGGCAATGTAGTCACATTTTCATAATCTTTGGATACTCGTTGCTATTCTTCAGAGTTACCTAATCTACATTTCATGCTAAAATTAGCCCTATAAATACCTTGATGTTTAGCACTCTTGGAGTTGGCAAATTAAAAGAGCACTAGGCGATTTAGCTTATTTGAGCATCCCTGACACTCTCACACCTGAGCACATAAGCTTCACACCTTGGCATTTCCCAAAATGTAGTCCACCATTACACCTATACAACATGGCAACAGCCAACCTAGCAGGTTCAACCTCTATTGAAATCACTAGCTCCACGTCTTGAGCATCCTAGAGATTATGACTACACTACTACATTGTCACTATGCTTGCCTAACATTGGGTACCATTCTCACCTCCTATCTAGTAAAAGTTACGCTCCATAGTTTTGGGATGGTGCATTTCTTTGTTTTCAAGCTCTATTTCATTTCTTTTCTAAGCATTTTTCTTCAATATTAAGCATAACTCTCACATTTTTCTATTGTTTAATACATATTTGCATACTTGTGTTGTTGTTTTCTGGTTGAGATACCCTAGTACGCTCTGGCTTAGCTAGTCTCAATGTCTACATGTAACATAGTATATATCCCTCTTACAAATGGTTGTTCTAACACCACATAAGTCCCTATCTGATTGACTAGACCATTCAGGGCACCTCATTTCCATTTCCCCAGCACAACCCTCACATAGATTTCGGGTTAGGTTGTACGCTTGCTGACCTCTTGGTGTTCTAGCCACCAAAATTTTTGGACATCACAAAGACTTAAGGTCTATAGAATTCAATTGGATCACATGTGAATGCTTGTGATTCATATGGTTGAGCATAGGGATATTCATCATTCATCATTTATGCTTTTCTTATGGACCTTTTGTTTGATACATGCATTATCTAGGAACTTAGTGAAAACCATTTAACATCATTGGAATGAACTCTAATATCACATCATATGCCAAAATAACAAAAATAATTATAATAAAGCACATTGAGTTTTATTTTTTCTGATCCTAGAATGTCTTCTTCTTCTCAGAGGAATGATTCTTCATCTAAGTTTGAGTGAACATCTAATTGAAAAAGAATTAAACAAATAAATCAACAAGTGCCCCACCAGTATAGGGTGGTATATGCTCATCCCAATGAATATGTGTGCAACTTCACCTTCATCTTACACCAGAATTAATAGATGTGGTGGCAGAACCTAGAGGGTAACATTGTGTTGTCACCTGATCAATCCATTCTTGCAATGCTTCAATGCCCTATTATCAAGTTGGATCTATAGGCACTTCATTTTGAATATGTTCTGTAGAATAGTGATGCTAGGGAGTACCATTCCAGAAATGCATAACATAAAAGGGATCAACAGTAAGAGAATCATTATGAAAGTGTGAAGGGAAAATAGTTTGATGACTCCTCATTCTTGCTATACAAAATAGATGGTAAGGGCTTCTTCTTTGAGGGCTCTTTATTAATGACACTCCTATCTTTGAATTCAACCAAGAAGGCCAATACCAAAACCTATAATCTACTATCCTTAATCCTAGCTTTGGAAAGAATGGATCCCATGATTAAAAGGAATCTAGGGAGGAGGGTTATGACAAGTATGAGGATAAGCATCACGATTGTGATCATGGCTATGACAACTGAAGAGGGGATAATAGGCACCATGGTTGTGCTATTCCTCCTTCCTCTTCACCTTCATCATTACCTTCTTCGTCTTCTAGCTTCAAACACAACTATAAAGGGCATGATTGTAATGGAAATGATCGATGAGACAAAAGTGATCATAAGTCCCATTAGGCAAGTCAAGATCATGGGTGTAGCAATTCAAGGAAAACACATCATCACAAAAGTATAGGTAGTAAAGGACATCATAGGTGCCATGTCCATCATAGAGGTCATGCTTATGATGAGACTTTTCTTGCCACTTGAAGCATGTGAAACATTGCAAAGGTGGTGAGAATTCCTACAAGGGATGTAAAGGATAGCTGAATCAATAGGCTAGACATTAACAATATCTCTAAGTTTGAAAGAGGATATAACTCAGATATGCAAAATCATTTTTAGCCCTTTCACCATGCATGTGCCTTGCAAAATGTGAAGAATGATTAGCAAAAGCTTAAGTTGTTTCCAAGGACATCCATTAAGGAAGTAGAGAGTTGGTACTAATCCCTAGAACTAGAAACCATTAGATGGTGGAATACAATGCTCAAATTTCTCAATGACAAATATCAAATGTACTCCTAAGTGTCCAACTTGAGGAGGTAGATCCAAGGATGGAAAAACTGAATGCATGAACCCTTGGATGCATCCATGGGCTGATACTTTTCTCTATTACATAGATGTCCTAGTCATGGTTATTCTAAACAAGAACAACTTTGCCATATCATAGATGGGCTTCAATCAAATACAAGGAGAACTCAGGGAGTCTATGCCTAAAGGTGATTGTCAAAACTAAGAGTCCATTAGATTCAAAGGCTAATTGAGTAGGTAGAAAAGAAAGAAGGTGAATTAAGCAAATGAGAAAGTGTAGAAGAATATAGTAGGAATCCTTCCATCAGAAAGAGGGAGGTTTGCTTTTGTGATAGTGAGGAGGATTCATCACTTGATGAGGTGATGAATAGAAAGACCTTGTTGATCCAAAAATCTATGTTTGAAATTTCAGCCAAGATAGATAAAATGTGGGATTCATTGAAGGAAAAATTCCAAACTAATTTAAAAGTTATAGAAGAATCAAGGGAGCAAAGTAGTAATCATGATCATAGAAAGTAAAGAGAAGCTAACTGTACCTACCAAAGGGGTAAGGGCAAAGTTGGTGTAGTACAAGAAGTTGTGAAGATAGAATCAAATGATGATGGTGGGTGTGACATTTGCCAATATGAACATCCTAAAGGATGTTGCCCTGTCATGTCACAGTTGCAAGAGTCTAGGATATACACTTTGAATCCTAGACTAACAAGAAGGCAAGCACCTAGAAGATTTCCTAATCCTCTAGGCAATCCTAGGTAGTTCCATCAACAATTAGCCTACTATCCAAGTGGAGATCCACCATAACTAAATAAGTAGTACCAATAGTGGTAGCACCCACAATCATGGGGGATGCCACCACCAAGGTAGTAATACCTTTACCAACAACCAGATCCATATGGGTGCTATGTTTAGTAACTTGTTTCTTCGCATGACTCTTCCAATCATGCCACCTTCCAACATCACTACTACCCTCTAGAGTATTACAAAATTCATTCTCCATCTACTAGAAGAGAAACCCCATATCGATATTATCATCCTCATGCTTTTTCATATGTCCCTCCAACTTTAACCTAGTTATCACATGCTCTGTGAATGCAGGGAGAAATTTTGCTTCAACCATAACAACACAATGCAATAAGGGCTATTAACTTACAACTAACTGTTTAGCTAAGTGGTTCAAAAACTAGATCACAAAAAAGATCTTTCTTTTGAACCAATACCCCAACTAAACCCTCACATACCCTTGTAGCTAGCAACCTTTTTTCTCAATCATCTTCTACATCTAATTCATTTGAGTCCCATTAAAACCAAACACCTCCCAAAAGTACATACCATCATGTTAACTCATGTGGTAACTGATTAGATAAAGGTTGGCCACCTTCCTAGGAAATTATCTGATTTTGGAAGTCCCCTTATTTGCCTTCAAATCCTTCGGAATGAGCCTTACAAGGCTATTCTGTATTTACATTTTGGTGCTAATCTAATTTTCCATAAGATGTATAAAGTTTAGAACTTACCTTCACTTAAGAAGAGGAGCATCCATCTCAAGTTGGCTAATCAATCCATCACTATTCCCTTGGAACTGGTAGAGGACATTATGAATTTTGGTCATGGGTGGTCCTACCCCACCAATTTCTTGGTGATCTGAATGGACAATTACAAAGGGGACTTTCCAATCATCATGGGAAGAGCTTGCCTAACCACTATTGATGCACAATTGGGGATACGAGAGCTTTATCTCGAAATCTCTAAAGGAAAATAATTTGAAAAGATTGAGAGGAAGAAAGTTCCATGCATCATGTATAGTGATATATGGTGCAATTGTGTGCAAAAAATATGGATCGTTAATAGTGTATCTATCAAAGCATGCAGTTAATATGCTAGAATATATGAAATTCAAAGGTGCTTATACATTGTAGCCACAAAATGGAAGGGCACAAAGTGGCTAATAGCTAATTTTGGAAGTAGCTCAACAATTTTCATAGAACCTACTAAGAGCTTAACATCTACCTATGTGGAAGGAATGGATGAACTGTAGCAAGTTCATCACCAACTTTCTATTGATGAAATTGATGATACCAATTGGAAAGAGTTGGAAATTCTTGAAAATTTTAAGCAAGAGCCCCTTGAGTTGAAAAATCTACTTGTTAGCATTGAATATGAATTCTTAAAAAGTGGGAAGCCAATAATATCAATTCAAATCTTTCTCCTAAACAAAAGGAGATGCTACTAAATGTGGTCAATAAATGGCCAACAAAATTTGCTTGGTCATATCCCAAACTCAAAGGGATTGATCCTAGAATATGTTAGCATCATATCTACACTAATATGGCCATGAAGCCAAGGAGGTAGCTGCAATGATAGTTGAATCCCAAATTGAAGCAGATCATTAAAGAGGAAATTGAACAACTTCTCAAGGTAGGGTTTATCTATCCCATTGCAGATAGTGAGTGGGTTAGCCCACTCATGATTGTGCCAAAAAAGGGTATCAAGTGGAAAGTCTACATCAACTTCTGAATATTGAATATGGCAACATTCAAAGATTACTTTCCATTTCCATTTGTGAATAAGGTGTTGGACATCATTTGTGGGTAATGCTATTATAGTTTTCTAGATAGTTATAGTGGCTATAACCGAATCCATATCACGGTAGAGGATCAAGCGAAAATAACATTCATGAGTTCATGGAGGAATTTTGCATATCAAAATATACCTTTTAGCCTATGCAATTCCCCTACCACATTCCAATGACTCATCTTGAGTATTTTTTAGTAACAAATTAGTAGTGTGATGGAAGTCTTCATGGATGACTTCTCCATCTATGGGGCTACATTTGAGCAAGCCATGGATCATCTTAAGTAAGCGCTTAAAAGATGTTTTGAGACAAATATTTTTCTCAATTAGAATAAGAACCATCTGATGGTTTAGGAGGGCATCATGTTGGGGCATAAAATTTCACAAGTAGGAATTGAGCTTGATCCTAAAAGGATTAAGGGATTACCCATAAACCAGAAATTGTAAAAGATGTCTGGTCATTCCTTAGACACACAAGTTACTATAGAAGATTCATAGAGAATTTCTCTAAGATTGCAAAATCATTGGTAAAGCTAACAAAGAAATATGCTTAATTTGTTTGGACCAAAGAATGTGAAAATGCATTCCAACAGTTAAAGGAGAAACTCATAGAAACTCCAATTCTACAAGCACCAAATTGGTCTAGACCATTTCATGTTATTATAGATGCATCAAATTATGTCTTAGGGGCTATGCATACATAGTTGGATGACAAGAAACATCCATATTACATTCACTATGCAAGTTGAAGCATTATGGATGCACAACTAAATGATACCACAATGGAGAAAGAACTCATGGCTGTGGTGTATGCTCTAGAGAAGTATAGGCACTATGTGCTTGGATATAAGGTGTTCATGCATACAAATCATAGTGTAATTTTTTTAATGATGAATAAGCTAATAGTGAATCCCCATGTCATACGGTGGCTGGTGATCTTGCAAGAATTCAATCTTATGATGGTAGATCGAAGGAACTAAGAATGTCGTCACTAATCACTTGTCTAGATTGCAATGAAACAACAAAAAGGAGGAAAGCCCATTGTTTGAATAGTTTCTTGATGAACTCCTCTTTGTCAAGGCTATAACTGAACAATTTCCCATTGAGCCTAAATGGTATGATGGCATTCTCACCTATCTTCTTACTTAAAAGATGCCACAAGAACTAGACTGTAGAAGGAAACAACAGTTTCTTCACCAGGTAAAATGCTTCATGGAGATCAATGAGCACCTCTATAGGGTGTGCACTAATGGCCTAGTTTGTTGGTTTTTCCCTAATGCTAATCAACTATGCATTCTCAAAAATGCTCATGAGGGTCCTTTTGGAGTCCACTATGCTTAGAGATGCATGGCCAATAAGATCTTGATGGTAAGGTATTATTGGCCAACACATTTTAGGGATGCTCACCAATTTGTTAGTTATTGTGAATGCTACCAATGCGATGGTCAAATAACTACTTGAATGGAGGGACCTCAATAGTGGATCTAACCACTAGAATCCTTCAACATATATGGCACTGACTTGATGGGTTCCATCATGCCCATGTCAAATGGAAAGGCATACATCATAGTCGCTATTGACTATTATACAAAATGGGTAGAAGCAACAACCATCACCAACTGTACATCTTCTACTGTTGATTGGTTTGTACAACTAAATGTTGTAAATAGGTTTGGTATGCCATGTGCATTAATTTTTTATAATGGAACCCACTTTATAGGCACTACCTTTCAAAAGCTCCTGAAACACTTAGGGGTTGAGCTTAAATTAACAACACCTTATCATCCCCAAGCCAAGAATTAATCTAAGGTTACAAATAAGAAAATCACTAAGATCTTAATAATAATAGTTTCCAAATATAGAAGAGATTGAAGCACAAAAATTAACAATGACCTCTAGACCTACCACTCCACCTAGAAGCTTCCTATAGGTTACTCTCCCTATGAGCTAGTGTATGGAAAATTGCCAACTCTTCCTATTCAATTCGAGCTTTGTACAATTTCAACAGCCTGTGACCTTGACCTTAACTTAACTTTAGCACAAAAAGAAAGATTAATGAATATCAACCTAGTAGATGAAAACTAATTAGTGGCCCTATCATCTAACAATTTGCACAAGGAATTCAATAAAAAGGACCATGACCTTAGAATTAGGAAATTGGAATTTCAACTAAAAGATAAGGTCCTCTACTAGAACCCCACACATGTGCCACAATGAACCAAGTTTCAAGCATTTTGGGAAGGCCCTTACATCATTTATGAAACCTTTATTTTTGGAACCATGTTAATCTACAAACCTAAGAGCCCAAACAAAAAGTAGTTGATCAACACACAACAAGTCAAACCTTTCCACAAGCCTAAGTAAGCTAGTGCAACAAACATCTCATCAGATGGACAACCATGCTCAATATTTCAAATCTTCTATTTTCAAATTATTCATGGGGGAGATGGTTATCCATGATCATTATATCAGTGGCTCCTCAGTTTTCCATCTTTTTATTTTGCACATTTTTGTTTTACACCTTGTTATTTTTAAAAATTTTTGTTTTACACCTTCTATATCTTACATCCTTGTTTTTTACTTTATTAAATTTTTTCAATTTTTGTTTGATAACATCATTAGTAAATTTTATTTTTATTTATTATTTTAAAATTTATTTTATATTTTTCTTTATTTTAATGTGATTTTCTTATTATCTTCTAATAATAACATGCTTTATTACCAACTAGGTATAGTGTGGTTTGCTTGATGTGGGAATGTGTTATTCGATTATTTAATTATTGGTATTTGGATTCTAGCTTTAAATTTTGTTACTAATAACTAAGACATGGTTTCTTTTTCATGAAATAGGCAATGATTTCACATCATCCATCCATCCACAAACTCTATGGTGTTCCAGTTCTGGAAGTGTGAGGTCCCTTTTCATTAATAAAACTTTAACAAACTTGTGACCTTAGTAGTTTTCAGACTTGGGAAGGATTCAAAAGTTTGAATAGGGTGTGACTTTAAGGGGATTCAATACTCTTTATACTCTTTTACTTACTTGGGTGCATGGGTGTTTTCTTGGATTTCTTACCATTCCATGTAAACCAATAACACGAAGTTAAATAAGTCTTTTCATGGTGTGGTTCCTATTCAAAAATAAATAAAAGAAATTATGGAAATTCAAAGCACACCCCTTAGGCAAAATAAATTAGCTACAAGGACTAGTTATGGGACTAGAAAGACATGTTACCCATGCCTAAAGGTCCCCTCTAACTGAGGCCCTTTCTCACTTCTTACTTATCTTTTTCTCTTAAATAAAGAATGGTGGTTGTTCTATGTGAGGACTTTTGTGTTTCAAGGGGCTGAACCAATCTTAGAGTGGTGATGCAAAGACACTAAACAATGGTTGGTTTTGGTCTAGACTAAGGATGGATTTTATTAGGTCATTTAACCAAAAAATTCACAAGGGACTTCATGTGACCTTACTTGAGAACTTCATTCCACTTTGTCTCTCTCATTCATCTATGCTTTTCCTACCTCACCTCACTTCCATTTTTTATGTCCTTGTTTGATGTTTTGGTTTGATGTGTCGAAATTCTTAGGTAGCTTCTTTTTGGTTTTTGTACTTAACCTTCTGTAACCATTAATCACCCATGGGACCCATAAACTCCTTGGTTTGAGGATATGCAAGGGAAACAAAGGGCATGTGCCTACTTTGGGGAGGATCCACTTGCATATATTTTGATTGGATTAGTTAAGTTCTTTATCCTTAGGCATTCTCACAATCAAACCCTTTTTTGTATCCCATCAATGAAAGCCAATTATGTGCATCTTCACAATGGTTTCAGTGAAATCGTCTTTTTTGTTATTGTAAATTATTTAATCCTCTTCAAGAATTTCATCACATTTGAAATTTTTAGAATTCAATAATAGATCCCTTATCCATTTCGCCCTATTTTTTATCCTTCCTACTAATGCTATTAAGAGAATCAATTCTCCATAATCACAGCATAGCTAAGTGTAACTGCCAATGAGACTAGGTACCTAAAAGCTATAAGTTACACATTGCACACTAATCCATGATTTTGTTGTGATTATAGTGGGAAGTGTGGACTAGAGGTAGGACTATCTTCACCAAGGAATCAACACCAACACCATGTGATAAGGCCCATTCATGATCATTGAATCTTCTCCCTCATTCTTCAATTGCCAAAGGAGTTGGATGTCAATTTTTGCTATGGTGCTTAATTATATTATCATGAAAATTTAATTTTGTAAAATATTGTAAATTCATACCCTTGGGCACTTAGAATCTATTTGTTCCATATGAGATAGTTTTCATGTCAGTTAATAATCTCATACCTTCCCAATATTTTGTAACAGACTTGTTTGTTCTTTTGCTCACTCGAGGATGAGTTTTTATTTAGTCATGGAGGTATGATGAACTATATTTTATTTGGCTCTAATAATAGATATATCTAATATCAGAGCCCTGATATCAGATACCCATTATTGGGGACCAAGATGTGATGTCAGATATTCGATATAGCAGGATTTGTGTCAACCTATAAATATAGCATTGAATGCATGATTTGGGCATAAGTTTTATCATAGCATAGTAGATATCTTGTAGTTTTTCTTCCTAAGAGTTAGAATATTTTCCTAAGTGCTTGCAATAGAATTCATTAAGTATATAGAATTTTATCTGAGCACTATTGTACATAAGCATGGTAATGTGTGCAATAATAGAGACGAGCTTTCTAATAAACCTTGCATCACTTTGGCTAGATTAAATATTTTATTTATGCATTTAATGTTTTAAGCAATTTCATTTAACATTTTCAATAATTAATCTAATTAGTGAATTAAGCTAGCTAAGTTAAATATTAATCAATTAAGCACATAGGTATGACCACTTTGAGCATGCACATGATGCTTACTAATCCTAGCAACTTTTAATGTTTGGTAACCCAACAATGTTATACATTTTTAGGATGTGTACAAAAAATGGAAATAGATACTTATGTTAGGATTAGTTAGAGATTAATTAGTTAGTTAGATTGAATTAGCCATTAAAAATTACTTGATTTCCTTATTTTAAGCACCAAGAACATAAAACATAAAAATGATAAAAATTTGATGCCTTAGATGCACTTAACAATACCTTTGCATTTCACAAGTGTAGCTGGGAAGACAACAATTGTAATTATTATACTTAACTTCCTAGAACTAGTGTACTTGAAGAGTTAGGATCTTTGTAATTTGACTAGATCGCACATGAATGCTTGTCATTTGTATGGTTAAGCGTAAGGGTATTCTTTGCTCAGTAGGCTTCAATATGAATAGATTGATGGCTTAGCTTTTTCTTTAAACATTTTGCTAAAATCTCATCGATTCAACTCTTTTTCCCATCTTAAAATAATCATGCATTATTAAATATTGATGAGCAAATGTGTCATTGTAAGTTGAGCCATTTTTGTAGAGCCAAGTTTCTATTCCATAAGCTTAAATAATAAAATTGGCTTCTCAATTTTTCTTTGGGCATATAGTGAAGTAGGTTCACTCCACAATTAAATCATCTTTAATGTACTAAATCTAGATATTATGCAAAAAAAAAAAATTATTTTCTAGAAAAATAAGAAAACTAGCTATCTTCAATTAAATTATTCAAAGATTACAATAGGGTTCACACAACCTACAAGCATTCAAAAACTTATCATGCTCAAACAATATTGCAGAGCATGAGGGTCTACAATCATACAATGATTGTTCTTAATGAAAGACACGATAAAGAGAAATGTCTTCCATAATCCAAGATATAGATCTAAACTCACAAGTGAAATACAAGAGAATAGAACACATAGATCAACACATCACAAGTTTATCTTGGAGCTACAATCACCTACTGCACTTACCGAATGTCCTAACTCAATCTCTCTTACTCAGTTCTCCTTACATACCAACTCTCCTCTCCTCTCTCATGCATGAAGGTATACATCACCATAAAGATACAAAACACTAGGAAGATTTCTTTGTGCCTCCCTAGATGTTTCCCACATGGATCTAAAGTCTTTTGGATGTTTTTCAATCGAAATGCCACATCAGAGATTTTCTTCTTTGCTAGCATAGATGTCTCTTGTTTCATGTAGACGTCTCTTGTGAGAGCTCTATTCTCAGGAGAGACATCTACTATTTTTGAAAGATGTCTTCACTTCAAGGGAGACTTCTTTAGAAATATGTCTATCTTTCTAGGAAGATATTTTTTATGAAAGTCCTACTCTCGAGAGAGATATATACTATTTTTTTGATACGTATTCTATGGACTAGAGACATCTTCACTTTAGGAAATATGTCTCTAGAAAGAAATCTTTCTTTTTGCAAATACACCTATCCTAATAGTGTGAAAATTAAAAATGCTTGTTATGATACCAAGAGCCTCCAGATGCCTTCCAACAAGTCCTCATAGATCCTAGAACCTCATAAACTCATCAAAATAAGCCAAAAACACCTTCGAACATGCCAAAACATCCAATAATCTTCATCATAAAAATTAACACAAAAAGACATACAAAAACTAGACACACACACCTAGGTCTTTTCCAAGTGCAAAACCTACAAAAACAACCTGTAGGATAAGCAAAAGGGAATTGAAAGAGGTGTTCCTACATCATATATGTTGGAAAAAACTAACTGTGAAGCTATAGATCACAACAATGAATTAGCAGTTGCTTATTCATGAACTACACTTTCCGTTTCTATTGTCCGATAGTTTTAGAATTTTTCCTAAAGATGACATAAGACTTCTAAACATGTTGTGAAGATCTATCTCAATTAATTTTAGATGTTTCCAATTTTGTAACCCCATATGTGGCTATTTAAGTCTATTTTGGGATCGGTCATATACACAAGAGTTGAGAGTTGAATGTCTGTGATTTCTAAGAAATACAATAAAGTTTGCTATTATTGTTTTTGGTTTTCTAAAATTTCTAATCATGCAACTGCTCTTTATTTTCATCTCATTTCATATTTTGCTGCCAGATCTGCTAATAGTGATATCAGAGCTCCTAGGTTCATAGTCCATGGAAGTGTTGTAGATCGTGCATACAAATTTTACAAAATGGCTGCCAAATACGAAATAGAGAAGTTCAATGGAAGCAACTTCACATTGTGGAATGAAAAGAAGAGTAATGAAAAGCATCCTTAAGGGAATGTGGCAAGTACCTCATATGACGATGATGTTCTATACAGTGAGGCAACTATTGCTGAAAGTAGATAGAAGCTCATTGATGCTTGGATCTTGGATTCAGGAGCAACATGGCACATGACCTCTCGGAGAGAATGGTTTTATCACTACAAACCAATCTCAGAAGATTCTATGTACATGGGAAATGATCATGCTTTGAAAATCATTGGTATTGGTACTATCAAGATAAAGATGTATGATGGCACTATTCGCACCATACAAGAGGTACGACATGTGGAGGGCCTGAAGAAAAATCTACTATATTTAGGACAACTAGATGATATTGGGTGCAAAACTTGTATAGAGAATGGGATCTTGAATATTACCAAAGGTGTGCTTGTGGTAATGAAGGAAAAAAAGGTTGTTGCAAATCTGTACATGCTTATGGGGAACACACATCAAGTGGGAGAGTCTTTTGTTGCATCAACTAGTTTGGAAGAAGAATCGACGATGTTGTGGCATCAAAAGCTTGGTCATATGTCAGAACAAGGTTTGCAAATTCTCTCTAAATAGAGACTTCTTCCTGGGCTCAATTCGGTATGTTTACCATTTTGTGAGCATTGTGTTACTAGTAAGCAACATAGATTAAAGTTTAGCACATCAACTACTAAGAGTAGAGGAATCTTGAACTTGTTACACTTTGATGTTTGGCAAGCACTAGTGACTTCCCTAGGAGGAGCAAGATACTTTGTATCTTTCATTGATGATTTCTCCAGGAGATGTTGGGTGTCTCTAATCAAAAGGAAGGTAGATGTCTTTTCAGTCTTCAAAGTTTTTAGAGCACAAGTAGAACTTGAGTCTGAACAAAGGATCAACTGTCTAAGGACAGATAATGGAGGAGAATATAAAACTGATGAATTTAATGCATTTTGTTAGCAAGAAGGCATTAAGAGGTAGTTCACAATGGCACACACTCCTCAACAAAATGGAGTGGCAGAATGGATGAATAGAACCTTGTTGGAAAAAACAAGATCAATGTTGAAGGCTACAAATCTAACCAAGTCATTTTCGGTAGAAGTAGTTAATATGACCTGATATTTAATCAATTGGTCTCCATCAACTACGATTGATCTAAAAACACCAATAGAAATGTGGACTAGTAAGCCAATTGTTTATTCTCATCTCCATACATTTGGAAGTTCTTTGTATGTGATGTAAAATGAACAAGAAAGATTAAACTTGGACCCAAAGTCTAAGAAATGTATCTTCTTAGGGTATGCTAATGGAGTTAAGAGGTATCGGCTGTCAGATCCCACTAGCTGCAAGGTTGTCATCAGCAGAGGTGTGATATTTGTAGAAGATAAAATGTAAGAGAATGGAGATGCTAGCACTTCAAAGGATAATTCAGAGACTACTAAAATATATGTAGAAGATAAGACAAAATCTGAAGATCCAGTTACTTTTGAAGCAACATCAATGTATGAAGAGAAAGAACCAGTCAAGTTTGAAGCTCATGAAGTTCATCGGTCATCTTGGGTAAAAAGATCACCAACTTGGAACTTAGATTATGTTACTGAAAGTAATGTTGCATACTACCTTTTAACGGAGGATGGAGAGCCCTCAACTTTACATGAGGCTCTCAAAAGTCCAGATGTGTCTTTGTGGATGGTAGCAATGCAAGAGGAGATTGAAGCTTTACACAAAAACAAGACATGAGATCTTGTTACACTACCACAAGGAAGAAAGACTATTGGAAAAAAATGGGTCTACAAGATCAAACATGATAGTAATGACCAAGTGGAGCAATATCGTGCAAGATTGGTGGTAAAGGGATACACTCAAAAAGAAGGAATTGACTTCAACAAGATATTTTATCCTGTGGTTAGACTTACAACAGTCAGAGTAGTCCTAGCAATGTATGCTACATTTGACCTTCATCTAGAACAACTAGATGTGAAAATAGCTTTTCTACATGGAGATCTTGAAGAAGAGATTTATATGCTCCAACCAGAAGGTTTTGCAGAAGAAGGCAAAGAGAAGTTGGTTTGTAGGTTGAACAAATCTCTGTACAGTCTCAAATAGGCGCCAAGGAGTTGGTATAAGAGATTTGATTTGTATATCATGAGCCTTGGGTACAATAGACTCAGTGTAGACCCTTGTACATATTTCAAGTGATTTTATGAAGATTTTTTCATTTTTCTATTGTATGTGGATGACATGTTGGTTGTAGGTCCCAACAAAGAGCAAATCCAAGAATTAAAGGCATATTTGGCTAGGGAATTTGATTTGAAAGACTTGGGACCAGCAAACAAGATTCTAGGGAAGCAAATTCACTGAGATACAAATAATAAGAAGATTTGGCTTTCTTAGAAAAGTTACTTGGGTAAGATCTTGTGACGCTTCAACATGTAAGATTATAAGATAATTTCTACCCCACTTCCTGTTAATTTCAAATTATCCTCCTAGATGTGTCCTAGCACTGAAGTAGAGAGGAATGAGATTTCTCGAGTACCATATGCATCAACATTGGAAGTCTCATGTTTGCTATGATTTGTACAAGACCATACATTGCACAAGCAGTGGGAGCAGTCAGTCGGTACATGGCAAATCCTGGATGAGAGCATTGGAGTATTGTTAAGAGAACCCTGAGATACATTAAGGGTACCTCAAATGTTGCATTATGTTATGGAGGATCTAAATTTACTATTAAAGGTTATGTGGATTCAGATTTTGTAGGTGATCCAAATAAAAGAAAATCTACTATAGACTATGTGTTTACACTTGCAGGAGGAGCTATAAGCTGGGTATCAAGATTGCAAATAGTAGTAGCATTATCTACAACAGAAGCAGAGTACATGGTAGCTACACAAGCTTGTAAGGAAGCAATTTGGATTCAAAGGTTGTCAGAAGAGCTTGGACACAAACAAGAGAATATTCCTTTATTTTGTGATAATCAAAGCACCTTACATATGGCAAAGAATCCAACCTTTCATTCAAGGACAAAACACATAGGTGTACAATTTCACTTTGTTCTTAACATAGTAGAAGATGGAAGTGTGGATATGTAGAAGATACACACCAAGGATAATCTTGCAGATGTTTTGACCAAGCCGATTAACATGGACAAGTTTTCCTAGAGTAGATCCTCATATGGCCTAACAATAACATAAGCAATATAGAATGACATGGTAGAAAGGATGGTGTGGAGATATGATTGATCCTCAATCAAAATTTCCAAGTGGGAGATTGTTGGAAAAAACTAACTATGAAGTGGCAGATCATAGCAATGAATTGGCAGTTGCTTATTCATGAACTACACTTTCTGTTTCTATCGTCCAAGAGTTTTATAATTTTCCCTAAAGATGACATAAGACTTCTAAACATGTTGTGAAGATCTATCTCAGTTAATTTTAGATGTTTCCAATTTTATAACCCCAGATGTGGCTATTTAAGTCTATCCTGGAATCAGTCATATATACAAAAGTTGAGAGTTGAATGTTTTTGATTTTTGAGAAATACAATAAAGCTTGCTGTTATTGTTTTTGGTTTTCTACAATTGCCTATCCTTCAACTGCTCTTTATTTTCATCTCATTTCATATTTTACTACCAGATCTGCTAACAATATAGCATGCTATTGTGGCTCATACAACAAAACTAAAGTTTTCTTGTAGAACCAATTTTTGTTTCTACTAGTTTTGGACTGATGTGACTTGTAGAATTAAAAAGAAGATTTACTTTAGAACTAATTTTTGGTTCTATAAAACTTGTACTAATATGAAGCTTTATGTAATCTTATCTTGAACAAAATAATCATGATCTTTTGTAACTTTGGATTTCCCTTTTGCAAGCATTAGAACTTTTTCTTTTGCATAACTAGGTCCCACAGAACTTAACCATCTTTTGAGGAACCAATTATATGAGCTCTTCATAGAATCATTTTTTAGTTCTACAAACTAGTTACTTATGCTATCTTTGAATTCCTTTTATAATATTCATTCAACTAAAAATATTTAGAATTGTTTACATGCTGAGTCCCATTACTAAGTTGGATTAAAATATAATTCAGCATGTGCATAAATTTAATACATTTTTAACTTCATTTTGGGCCCCATGCTACTAGGGTAGATTTCAAACTTTTTGGGTAAAACCAATGTTTAATTCTATAAATTAATAATGAATTGTAGAAACAATTTAGATCTTGCTTGTAGAACCAATATTTGGTTCTATGACCCATACTTTTCTTTTGAGCCTATGTGGGAAATAATATAGGTTGTACTCTTAGAAACATTTTTAAGCTTTCTCATAGAACTAATATTTGGTTTCATGAGTTTTTTAACTTTTTGGGTAAGAGTGACTTTATTATTTTTCTGAACTATTTCTTTTTGTTCAATTATCCTAAATACACTTAAGGTTGAGGCTCCTACTATAAGCTAATTAGATATTTGATTTTCCTCTTTAGGAATAATTTTAATTTTTAATTTAATGAAATTCTCAATCATTTTTAACACTAATTGCTTATATGATTTTAGGAATGAGCTCTTAATAGTACATCTTTCTAGGATTTAATCATAGATTAAATTTGAATCTCTCCTAATGTCTAAATTTTCAACTACTTTTTAATAGCCATTTTAAGTCCTTTACACATAGCTTCATATTTAGTTCTATTATACAAGGTAATTATAGTTGAATAGCCTTGGATTTTATATGGCCTTTAGGATTAATTAAAATAAAGCCCCATCAAAATACATTTTCCAAAATTGATCATCTTGATTATCAGAATGCATAATTTGTATTTCCATAGAGAGCTAACTTCTATCATAACTTCTTTTAATTCAATCATTTTTTTTCTTACCATCTATTGTTACATTATTTACCATTAGTAACTTACTATATACATGGATTTGGTTTGGTTCTTTATGTCATGGTAGCTACATATGAAAGCAATTAGTAGCTATATAACTAGAAAAATATTTGCTCCAACTTGTACTTAGTTGTAAGCTATATGCATCAAGGATATCTATTAAAATTGTTACTCTACTCCTTATCCTAGGATTTGAAGCTACTTGAAGTAAAGCATTAGGAAACCATCCTACTATCTTGGCCTTGCTTTTACCTCCTTGAATAATGTTCTTGTTCAATTTTTTTGGCTTTAATCCTAGTTATTTACATATGCACAAAGACATCAATGTTGAAATAGCTCTAGAATCAACTAAGTAGTTATATAAATATTTGCTTTGAGTTGAAGAGTTAATAAGAAGATAGGTGTATTCTTATTAGATACAATGAATGTTCTACTAATTAATCTATCAATATCATAAAAAATTTTCATTTCNATAAACCTTTCTAAATAATAAACATCAGTATGAAATAACTTATTAGACTCAATTTCAAGCTCCAACAAATTTGAATCTACCAGAATTTCTTCTTCTTTAGCTTCAATTATTCCAACTTGGATGCTAGACTTTTTGTTTTGCCTATATTTCTTTTCATCTTTGAGTTTTACTATATACATACATATTTCTAGCTTAATAATTTTATAGATAGTTATTTTAATAGTTTATCATTGTTTTTTTCTCATACCATTGTTCACTAGAACTGCTTGTTGAAGTTAAAATATTAAGCTATGTAAGCTTTTGTATGGAGATTAAGCCCCTTAGCAATTCCTTAGTGACATGTTGCAAATTATATGAAGTTAAGTGTAATTATCTTTTTAGCTCAATGACTTGAATATATAGATTAACTAAAGTATTGACATTTAGTATCCTTCTTAGCCATATTAAAATTCTAGGATCTTCAATGTTTAAATAAGTATATCTTAATACCTCATTACTTGGTTGATATTGATTTTTAAAAAGTCACATACACTTTGAAACTTAATATTGAATTCTTTGATTGATTCCTTTACACCTTAGTTCATTTAAGCTAAGCCACTATAAGGCTAATGTTGTTTAATTTGATTATCAAACTAGGCTATAAATAAGGCTTTCATATCATCCCAATTGATAATACTCTTATTTGGTAAATTTGACTACCATATTTGAGTCATATCCCTAAGATTATCTATGAACAACCTACAAGCTTGATCTTGATGTTGGATATTTTCATGAACTAATGCTAATTCAAATAAGTGAGAATAATCGTATGCTAAATAAGATTTTCTAGGTAGGTATGGTTCTAGGAAATATTTATAAGTAGCCTTAGGAACATCATGATATGCATTAAACTAAAAAGATGTAGGGAGCCGAAATGAATTCACAAGAGGTAGATTAGCCATTATATGAAACTTTTGAGTTCTTCTATAAGATCATGTTTTTGTTCTAGTATTCTTTTTAAATGGTAAGAATCTAATTCATGATGATATTCTAATTTTTCTATTTTTAACTCTAGTAGCCAAGATTTGGTGATAGGTTCATATTCCTCTTCTTTCAATGAACCCCTGACTTGAAGTTTAAGCAAACTATCTAGAATTTTAAAATATTTCTACCTATTTGATGATCCACTCATGACTTAAAATAAACCAATCTAACCTAATTTATACCTTCTTTTAGCATTAATTAAATTATTGGTGCAGGGGAACAACCTTGATCAATACATCTTATCTAGTCTCCAGCTTTACCAAGGCATGTATACCTCCAAATACCTTTTGCTAGTTTGTTGAGCTAATTATGGATTAATTTATATAGTTTTAAGTTATTTTTGAAGCATTTTAGGTATTTCCCTTATTTATATTAACTAATAATAAGCTTTCTCTTTTAGCTTTCTCTAAAAATTCTTTGATAATCTCCTACTCATTGAGTTCTAAATTCTATCATAGCAATGATTTTATATAATTAATCTTAAGCAATTTTTCATTCTATGCATTTGAGCTATCTATTAACACACTTTCCAAAAGCTATATATTACAAAAGTTACATTACATAAAGCTAAGATTATCTATTAAAAAGCTGAAACTTATAATTACAACAACATTAATTACATGCTAAAGTCATTCAAAACTCATACTTAGAGAAGCTATCCTATTCAATGAGCATAATAAAAACATGTTAAAACTCTAGAATTTAAGAAAATATCTCAGTCTAAAATTTTTATCTACTAAAATATAGTTATAAAAAATTCTAGCTAAATAATTATAAAGATATTTGAGAAAACTAACAAATTGAAAGAAAAGCTAGAAAAAAAAATGAAAAGTGAAACCTATTTAGAATGCCATTACAAAAATGTCCTACAATTTTTTTATCCCAAAGTATCATCCTCTTCTCAAATTCCATTCACTTGTAGCTTTATATAATAGCCACAACAGTTACAATAGTTATAAAATCAATCAAGGATTAATTAATTTTACAATTTCTTCATAAATTTGTAATGCATTTAATAGTTGTTAAACTACCTTAAAAACCATCTTGATTCTTTGAATGTTGTGATCCTTTATTAGTAATTGCTGAAAATCCTAGTGTAATTACATAAAACTTTAATTTCTTAGCTCAATGTATCTAGCTCTACTTGATCTAGATTCTTTATGACTTCTTCCACTTCTACTTCATTGTCTCTACATTCAATTAATGAATTAGTTAGCTTATTTAGTGATGTCATCACCATAGAACAAGTCTATTTTAGCTCTAGCTCCCTTTGATTAATATTAGTCATCACTCTTGCAATTACCATTATTATGTTGTTTAGAAAATTCCTCTTAAATGATGATAGTATTTTCCTCATTTTAGTTTATGTTCTTACTAGATCTTGAGTCCTTTGATATATTTTTACAAATGCAACTTGATTTCTTTTGGCTTCTTTAATTTTTTCTTAGGTTTTTCTTATGCATTCCTTCTAAAAATTGAATTTGGCAATTGCAACTAGTTCATAAGAATTTGGTTGTAGCAAATAAACACGATTTGAAACTTTCATTTTATAGCCTATTCCAATTCCAAGCTCATAATAGCTAATCTTTCTTCCAATTATAGACTAGCTTGTTCTTTATTCTCTAGCTGTAAATAATCTCTACTCTCCATCCATCCATAGGCATTTATAGTTGGTTAATCACAAGAGAATGCTAGGGGCTTCATAGATAAGCTTATTTCTAGTTATTCCTACACCTCATTCTTAGTTTGATTCACCTTATTATTAAAAGCTTTCTGATAGCAAACATGTGTCTTATCAGGTTGATGAATCTTTCTCCACTATGTGGCTAAATAAATTCTTTTCAGAGCTAGTGGAAGATCACATTTCTCCTTATATCTCTTGGCTATGTCCTTGAGATGACCTACATTATTAAATTCCCAAAAGTTATATTTTAAAGGAAACACTTATTTATGCTTATAGTCATGCATGAGTGAGCTATCCTACATTTTTCTTTTCAATTCTAATGTAGCTAAATAAGGAGACATAAATCTTGTTAGCTTCCATTCTTCACCCTCAAAACCTAACATTAGAATATGAGTATAATGAACATGAAGTAAAATAGCTTCATGAAACTTATTCCTAATTTCACCTATAATTTTTTGGTTTACTAAATATGGAAGAGCTACTAAGATGAATTTAAGCAAATGGGGATATACACAATTCATTTAAAATAATAAAGTCTAGACCTTGAAATAGCTCTTTTGGTAAATAACTGGGAAGAAGTTATAATAAGTATCTTCTGGTTAAGCTCTACATTGTAAGCTATATCAAAAAATAATTAGGGTTATTTGCTCTCGGGCTAGCATATAATGTAGTAGATAATTCATAAAAATAACCCAAATTCAATTTTTTTATGCTCATGAATCTTCATCAATCTCTACTATAAAATATCATTCATATATTAAATAGGTAAGAAACTTCTCCCATTTTCTAAAGCTACCCAAACCTAGATATGATAATCCCTAATGAAATTGATTTTATGGTCTATGTAGAAATTAAAAGATAAAATAAATATTTGATGAGGAAACTTGAGCATTATCATCTTAATAATGGTATTTCAATAGTGAAAAGCTTTTATGAGCTATGCTAATGAAAAATTTGCAACCTCCCCTGTGTTTGGATGTAACCAAAATCTGTCATTGAGTACTTTATCATTTATTTGCTATGCTTCTCCTTTGATGATGATGAGCTCAATGATACCATAAAGCTCATATGCTTTATTGGCATTAATGTTAAAAAATTGCTTCTTGTTTTCTCTAAATCAAAGATTATTCTTTTTATAGATTATTTTTACTATTAGGAGATTGAGAATATTCCTTATCAAGTCAGCACTTAGTTTGAATCCAAGCTTATGGAGGATCATTCTCTCATGTGCCATGCTCCAATCTTCCATTGTTTCTAAGCTTTCCAACCCTATCTTCCTAATCAAATTATGATCTTCATTAAAATTAAAAAAGTCTTTCTCATCTTCCTATAGCTCTACGTGCCCAACATCAATCCATTGGTGTAATTTAGAAATGTTTAGCTTGAAATGTTATAGATATTTTGAGAAGCTAAAATTATCAATATCATGGAACTTCTATGGAGCCTCCTCTCTTTCATTGTGAGACATTTTTAAAGCTAAAATTATATACAAGAAGCTTAAATTGAAATTCTACTTGTAGGTGAAAAGACTTAGTCTTGGCTTCATTTTGTAACTTTTCACTATATTTGCTCTATATCAACTCTATGATTCAAAACTTAACATGGCTCTATTAATTAATACTTGTAAGCTTCAATCTATATTAGTTCATTTGAAGATAGATTGTTGAAATCAATGGCTGACATAGGTTTGAAACCTTTGCATATCCTTTAATTTACTAAGCTACTTCTTTAAGATCATTAATGCCTCAGAGGCTTTGATATGAATAGCTTGATGACTTAGCTTTTTCTTCAAACACTTTTCTTAGCTTTCATAGATTCAACAATTTTTCTTGTCCTAAAATAATTATGCATTGTTAAGTATTGATGAGATGACACGTAGTTGTAAGCAGAACTAAGTTTTTATTTCATGAACTTAAATAATAAAACTAGTTTTCTAATTTTTCTTTAAGCAAATAACATGTTGATGTGGCTCATAGAATAGAAATGAACTTTGTTTGTAGAACCTATTTTTGGTTTTACTAGTTTTGGATTGATGACTTATAGAACCAAAGAGGAAACTTTACTTAGAACCATTTTTTGGTTCTATAAAGCTCATGTTGACATGAAGCTTTATGTGAGCATATCCTTTAACAAAATAATCATGAGCTTTTGTAACATTTGGTTTTCCTTTTACAAGATTTATAACTTTACCTTTTATTTAACCAGGTCTTATAGATCTCAACCATCCTTTGTAGAACTAATTATATGATCTCTTCATAGAACTATTTTTTAGTTCTACAAACTACATGTTTACATGGCTTTTAAATCCTTTATATAATATCCACTTAGCTCAAAATATTTAAAGTCTTCTTTGCACTTAGTCCCATTGCTATGCTAGATTAAAATCATAATTTAGCATGTATGAAAATTTAACACATTTCTCACTTTGTTATGGGTTCAATAGTACCTTGTCTTAATACTTTTGGCTAGGACAAAGTAATGTATGGAATCACTAGTAATAACATAACAAAATCATGACAAACTAAAAACTAATGATAGATGCAAATACATTAAGAATAAACCACTTGATATATATAAATATTATGAAAGTTCAAACTATACAAATATCATGCCAAACTAAAAACTAAGTATATCTTTCAATTTATAAAACTATATGTCTCTATATAAATAAAAAAATCTATACTTTTCTTAGAAAATCAAATATAAACATTATCATATATATAAGAGTATAGTGAGGGTTATGCAACTATAAACTATACATAAAAAAATCTGCCTAGAGATAAATGTTAATTAATCCCTATAAATATCCCTCCTTAACTCTTTTAATGCTCTCCTACATCCCTGTAGCCTCCACCTATAACTAAATAAAGTTAGTATATAATTGAGTGGGAATTCTTTATACTTCCCCTACTAGATGATCGCCAAGTGTTGCATTGGGGGCGAGGAATGGGGTACAAAGCAACTTGCATCAACCATTAGTCTTACATGCATCCTAAGAAACACATGTAGATACAATATTATACATAATATTGGCATAATCCCTCTTAAAATAAATAGATAGCTAATACATAGCTATTGATATAATCACTATCAAACATAATCAATCATATATCCATTGCATCACACCACATGTCTTTTCATTATCATACCCATGCATTCATATCCACATCATACCATCAAGAACTACATTGATCATAGATTCATAAATCAAAAAAAAGATATATTACGATTACTATGACTCACAAAATGAAGCTAACATAATGTAATCCATACAATCATTATACCAACATATACACATAACCTATGTGGTCATCATACCAACATATACATATTACTCATGTGATCACTAGCATATCTACACTTAGTGTAGCATGTGAAACATTGCTATTAGTACTCATAATTAGTTACTTGTCTACAGGTCTTTTATTAGTCTTTGTTGTGACTAAAAAATTCAATCATTGGAATGAAGATTGACAGATCTGGTGCATAGCAGCTCAACCTTAGATCCCCAAGATCTCCATGAAAAATGGGATTCAATGTGTCCTATCTAGTTTGGTAGATCAACCAAGGACTTGAGGGGTTTGCAAAATATTATAGTGAAATGGAATGAAAAAAAATGACAACAAATCTAAATAATTCATAGAAAATAAACAAATATATCTTGCACACAAAATCCAAAACTTAAAACTTTATTAAGAAAAAAGTAAAGAATAAGTTAGAGAAATGTGTACAAATGATGTATAAATGGGTAGTAAGGTGGTTCACTTGGATGGGGGATCAAGGTTCCTTGAAGTTAATGTGGTCAACTCCATGATTTGGATGTCCTACCACTCCCGATGCTATCGAAACTTTGGTGCTACAATCTCAGATCTGCAACATTGGTTGTGGTGGAGGTTGAGAAGTCTAAAAAATCTAAGCTAACCAAATTCTCTACCCTAGGTGTTAGGAATCCTAGGAGTGTAGTGTTAAATTTTAAAATTCACAAATCCCAATGGTGATTACAAGGCCACAAGGTTATAGGGTGTCTACATTGGGTTAAAGAGAATAAAAGTGTGGAAACTTGTAAAACCTCTTGAGTACTTGAGAATGCCCAAGTATAGAACTATGAACAATTTATAGTCTTGGATTGCAAAAGTGTGTAACTTGTAGATGGTGTTTAAGGCTAGTGTTTATAGGTCTTGGACCATGAATGGTGCTACAAAATGGCTTTGGCCAAATTGGCTGCCAAATTGCTATAAATTTCTACCTTGTTTAGATGAGATGGGTGTCAAAATTTTGGGGGCTATCATATATGTAAGTTTCTTTCCCCCATGGCCATTTTGTTTACTATAAATATTAATGGGGGTACACCTTCCATGCTAAAGATAAATATTCCATGCTAAGCTTTCCACCATGCTTGCTAAAGTGGCTGGTCAACATTGGAGTGCATGAAGTGTTAAAACCTAGCTATTGTGGCTCCCATAGTGGGGGATGTAATTTCTACATTGGGAGTGGATCCTCCATTCTAAGGGGAAACTTCCATACTAAGGGGGAAGGTTTCCAAGCTAAGCATGTAATCTCCATGCTAGGGGAGAAAGTTTTCAAGCTAAGGGAAAACCCCCCACCTCTCTATGTTGGGGGTAGATGATATTTATTCCTTGCATGTGTTTCGAGTGTAGAAAAATGTATACCCCCCATAAAACCCAGCAAATTACCTTTTTGGCATTGCAAAAAGAATTTTTGACCCTCCCTAAAGCCCAAATGTAAACACTAGATGACTTTCTTCACTTGGGGAATGAGGCTTTGACCAGTTATAAGGAATTTTTTAGTCCCAAAAGTATAAAGTATGTGAAATTACCCATTTTTGGTTACAATTATCACATTTATAATGAATTTTTACCTCAAGCTTCATGGGGTGAAAGCTACATAATGAAAATTAGCTATAAGATGCAAATTTTTGTGGTGTTTTAGAATCCCCTCTTTGTTGGTGTATGGAGGATTAACCCAAGAGGCACCAACAAAGAATACAAAACATCATTGCATATTATAATGCTACAATGCATACAGGCCACATGAGAATCATGCTATCTAAGTTACCAAAGTTGCTAGTTTAAGGTCATGGTGGGTCATGGTAGTAGTTTGAGGCCCTGGTAGGCCATGTTGTTAGTTTAACATCATAGTAGACCATTGAAAGTAGGCTCACTTGTCAATGATTTGTTAGCTACATGTAGTATGGCTTTAGATAGGAATGGTTGAATGGATTGGCCAACTCATTTTCATCCATGTTGGCTATTCTTAATGCACCATTCCCATAGGCTTTGGTGATAAGGAAGGGCCCTTCCTAGTTGGTTGAGAATGTGTTCACATGCTTACATATGGCTTTGAGGACTAGGTCATCCTTCTTGATCTTGCACATGGTCAAGTTATGATGATGCTATTGCTTTTTCCTCTCTTGATAGTGCTTGATGTGGGCAAGCACCTACATATGTTGCTCCTACACTGAGTCTAGGGTCATTATCCACAACTATTTGTTTTTTTATCATTGATGAAGTTGGTCAAGACTACTTGAAGTGATGGTACCTGAAATTCAAAAGGTAAAATAGCTTCAAAATCATAAACTATATTATAAGGGGTCATATCGATTATCATGTGATAGGTTGTTTTGTATGTCCATAGTGCATGGACAAGCTGCTCATGCCACTTGTGTTTACTGTTGTTGAGCATCTTCTGGAGTAGGTTGATGATGGCCTTATTGCTTAATTCTACCTATCCATTGGCTTGAGGGTAATATGGTGATGGGAAATAATGCTTAATGCATAGTTTGTAAAAGAAATATTTTGTCTCGTAATTACTAAATTGTGGTCCATTTTCTATAACTATGGTCATGGGCATGCCAAAATGAGCTACAATGTTATCTAAAATGAACTTGTAGACTTGTTCAAATGTAGTCTTCCTTAGGAGAATAGCCTCAACCTACTTTGTAAAGTATTTAGTTTTGGTGATGATGAAGCTATGCCCTGTATAAGACTTAGGTGTCATGGGTCCAATGATATCCAATCTCCATCATTGAAATGGCCATGTTATTTGAGTGGCATGAACTTAGTTGGTGGTACATGTATAAGGTTGCTATATCATTGGCATGTATCACACCGCTTAATTTTCTATAGGTAATAATTTTCCATATGGGGCCAATAGTAGCATAACCATCTAATCTTAGTGGCCATATCTCTTGGTCCTATCTATCCTCCACAAATACCTTCAAGAACTCCTCTAGGGCTATTCTAGATTTGGTTTTACCTAAGCACTTCAGGAACATGCCATTATAGGATCATTGACATAATGTATTATTGCCTATGATGACATACTGATTTGATTACTTGTGTACATCGCCCTTTTAAGTAGTGGTTAGGCCCTATAAGGATTCACCATGCGTAAGGAAAAATTTGATATCATCATACCACTCATTGACAAGAGTAGTATGAACAATGGATGGAAAGGTATCCTTAGTGTTCTATGTGATGGGAGTAGCATAGTCCATGGTTAAGGTGGGCAACTTACTAAACACATCTAGCATCACACTAAGGGAAAATGTTGAAATTGCATTTCCTATGGCTTTCTCATTTTGGGGTAATTGTTTTCGTAGGTCACAGTAAGGTTGTAAGTGTTTAGCTTTACATGCATAGACTTCAGTTACTTGGTTAACCACAAGTTGTGAATCACATTTGATCACTAAGCATCTAATTCCTAGGTCATGAGCTACCATCATCCATTTGATAAAACCTTCATACTCTACTATTTTGTTGGTACATGGGAACTTAAAATGATAGGTGAAGGATTAGATTTCACTAAATGATAATGTTATAATGGTAGAAACATTAGCCCCATGGGTAGTTGAAGCTCCATCAAAGTGCATGATTGCCTCATAGCCCTCAAGCACTTGGCTAACTGCATTAATGTGTTCATTAGGGAATTTAGGATCTATGGCTACTTGGTTGTCGAAAGGTAAAATTGTGAGTTGTATAGCTATAGCTTGACCTTTTGTTGAGGATTGAAAGATGTGATGAAGGTCAAATTCCATGGTTATGTCTTTTCATCGGGCTATATGGCTACTTTCATAAATGTTGGTAGTTATTAATCTAAATATGTTATATTTGCAAATGACATTAACTTGGCTTCTAAAGAGGTAGTGTCTCCACTTCTTCAAAGAAAAGACTAGTGCTAGAAAATACTTCTCCACTTCAATATATTGAGCCTCATGGGTAACTAATGCATGGGTAAGATAGTATACAAGCATTTATTCTCCATCATCACATCTCTGATAGAGTCAAGAGGTAACAGATATATTAGAGATGGCAAGATAAATGTAAAAAAATTTTACCCTCTTGCGAAGGATAGACTATTGGTAGTTATGTCAATTCTTGCTTAAGGTTTTCAAAGGCCTCTTGGCATTGAGCCATCCATTCATAGTGAACTCCTTTCTTAAGCAAGTGTTGCATGGGCTGTAACATATCCGTAAGCCTAATGATAAACCTATGAATAAACTATAATCTTCCTTATAATCCCCATAGCTCCTTAAGGTTGGTAGGTGGTACTAATTTTGATATGGCCTTAACCTTATTAGGATCAACATGTATCTTGCTTCAAAGACTATAAAGCCAAGCATCTTATCGATCTTGACATTGAAGATACATTTCTTGGGATTGAGCCAAGCTCATATTTTAGGCATCATTTAAGCATAAGGTCTAGGTCATTATCATGATCATTGGCCATCTTGGACTTAATGACCATGTCATCTATGTAATCATTAAGGAAATATAACATGTAATCACTGAATATATAGGTCATGGCTTTTTGGTATGTCACTCCTGCATTCTTAAGGTCAAAGGGAATCATGGTATAACAAAAGGTACCCCAAGGGGTTATGAAGGTCATGCTAAGTTAATGATTTTGGTTGATCCTAATCTAGTTATATCCTAAGAATACATCCATAAAGGACAATAAGGCATGCCTAGTCATAGTATTGATTAGTTGATCAATACTAGGCAAAGAAAAGTCATCTTTGATAGTTGCTTTATTTAGGTCTTGAAAATCAATGCAAATATGAATACTCTTATTTTTATTAGGGACTACCACTATGTTGGACATCCATTCTATGTAATCAATAGCCTTAAAGAAACTAGCTTGGTAGAGCTCTGAGATCTCATCATGAACTACCAAGGCCAAATCAGGTCTAATTTTGCACACTTTTTACTTAATTGGTCTAATGCTAAGGTCTAGTATGATGTTGTGTTAAACTAAACATAGGTCTAGGCCTAGAATGTCTTCATATGACTAAGAAAAGGCCTTAATGTTACTTTATAGAACCTTGATGATGTGTTGAGCATATTGAGATTCTAGTAAGGGACTTAGTTTAAGGGTTTTCTCCTCACCATTATGTGTTGTGCCAAGCACCTCAACTAGAGTCTTTGATTATGTCCCCTACTTCTAAGTCAAGGGTTTTGAATAAGTTTTCAAGTCATTCTAAAGGTTTATCTATTGAGGCTATGTGGAA
Organism: Gnetum montanum; assembly: GCA_015680685.1. NCBI lineage: Eukaryota > Viridiplantae > Streptophyta > Gnetopsida > Gnetales > Gnetaceae > Gnetum > Gnetum montanum. Next base: position 221,622 of record MNCI01003697.1, read on the forward strand.
TGCCAGACTCTTAGGCTCAAGATCTAGGTAATTAGGATTGATACACCATTTAACATCATCATGAGGTCCATGTACACACAAAGGCAAGAATATTTGTTTCTAAGTACTCACACTTTTATCTTGCATGTCAACCAAAAGCATATTAAGTGGCACATGGGCAAAAGTGAATAAATAATGCTAAAAGGCTATAAAATTATCCAAACACATCAAAATCTAATGCAATTAAGGCCGTCCAAGGTCATCAATAACATAAGGAAAACTCGACAAAGTATCATAAAGGTCAAAAAAGGAAAACATATGAAATAATGCTACAAATGATCAGAAAAGGCCAAAATTTTACCAATTTTAGGCCTTAGTGAGCCATGATGCTAGTTTAGAGTCTTGGTAGACTATGATACATGTTTAAATCCTTAGTAGAACATGGTCATATGGTGTTAAACAGTGGTTAGGGAAGGTCAAACCCCACTATTTAATACCATTCAAAGGTCAAACAAAGGAAAATCAAGCTATAATAAGGTAAATAAAGAACCTATAAGGTTGTATAAATGCCATAGAAGATCAACAAGGTGAATAGTGCAACACAAGTCCTAAAAATAAGCTAAAATACTATGAAATAAGGTAACATAAAGCAAAATAGTCTATATATGATAAAATTTGGCTAATATAGGTCAAAAAATGGTTAGGTTTTCCTAGTTTTATGCCTTGATGGGACATATTTTGAGGCTACATGACTATTATGTGAGTTTGGGCATCAGTTAAGGTTGTTTTTAGGCTATGTAAACATTAAAAAAATCAAGTGTTTTGAGGCATCCATGCTAGGCTTAGCATGTAAACAAGGACCCTAAACATGGAAACTAAGAAAAATAGGTTTTGGAATGCTCAAAGGCCTAAAGTTAAGGTTCTAGGACCTTCCCAAAGTAGCACAGGATCAAATCCATCAAAATTGGACACTCTAGAGGTTTGTAAAGGTTAAAAAGTAGGTTCTGGAGTTGTCCCCCTCATTTCCACATTGGCTAGCATGGAAGAAAGTGGGCTAAGTGTTGAAAACCAAAACATTAGCTAAAATATAGTTAAAAAAGATCAAACAAGTAGCCAAAACCTAGATTTGGAAGTTTTGCATCCCTTAGCTTCATTTTGTGGTAGTTTGAGTTGATTTTGAGTGCTAAAACATGTTGAAATGACTTCCCTATTTTTCCATTCTAAGCACAATATCCCCAACATGGAAGAATGGAGGACTCTTTATCCATGGATTTAGGATGGTTTAAAAGCATATTGATCAAGTTTCCATGCCCCTAGGATTGTAGACCTTGATTCTACTAGTCTATTGTTGATTTTGAGCATGTTTGGAGGTCATTCAAGGGTACTTAAGGTTTCCCCTCCTTGTTTCCATGGTAGGAAAGTTACTCTAGCATGGAAGATTGGAGGGAATGAGTTTTGGAGATCAAAATGAGGTGAAACCAACCAAATCTCAAGGCTATAAGGTCCTAGGCTTCTCCAGCATAGATCTTTAACATCTAGGAGTGTCATCTTGCCACAAGAAGTGGAAAAGTAGTCCTTTCCCCTTGTTCTCACACTACCCAGCATGGAAAGAACATACTCTAGTGTGGATCAAGCAAGATTTCCAAATCAAAGCTAATTAGGATCACAATTGATTATGTAGGTCAACTTTCAGAGTTGCTAGGGCTAACAGCTAGGGTTTCATGTTAACATTTGGTAGTTTTAAGTACTCCCAATTGGTTTTGAGATTTTTCCTATTTTTCCATGATGGGCCTATGGGGATTAGTGTGAAATACTAGGGTGAACCACTTTTTAGTCATTTAGGATCAATTTTCTGAGGTTTGAAAAATCCAATGACTATTGACAAAAATTTAGAGTGCATGTAAGATCATTTGATGTCTTTTTGAGGTGTTTAGGATTTTAAAATGGGCCCCCCCTCTCTTATTTTTCATGCTACCAAACATGCAGGAGAGGATCCCCAATGTGGAAATATCATAAATCTTAGACCTAGCCTAGTTTTAATCTCAATTGACCATGCATGTATGCTCTCGAGGCTGCTAGGGTTGAGGACTAGGTTCTAGGGTCAAAAGTAATATTTTGGAGGTTTTCTAGATGGTTCTTAGGCTACCCACCCTTTTTCATGCTTAGGATGGTATGCTCAGCATGGAAAACTAGGGGGATAGTATTTTGATCATTTGTAGTGAATTTTATAGGGTTTGAAAGCTCTAGAAGGTGTGAAACTAGTCTTAGGACTTATGTAAGACTACAGGGTGTTTGCTTGAGGTGCTCAAAGGAAATGTTTAAGTTTCCTTAGGGTTCTCCTCTTTCTTCCATTCTAGGTAGCATGGAAGATGTGGTACTTAGTATGGAGAAACTTGGGAACCCTACTTTTTGTCAATTTATATCATTTTTGGTCATGCAGTAATGCTTCTGAGGTTGCCAATGTTGACTACTACTACCTAATGTCCAATTTTGGTTGTTTCAATGTTGGTAACATGAGTTTTGATCTTTCCTCCTTTTTTCCCATGCTAGGGTTTCCATGCTCAATGTGGTAGATTGGGGGAAAGCTTTTCTACCTATTCATGATTAGTTTTGATAGTTCTAAAGGTCTTAAGATGTGAAAAATGGTTCTAAGAGATACATAGGGCTTTCCAATGTTCTTTCAAGGTATCTGAAGGCTATTTTAGAGTTCCCCCAAAGTTTCCCTTTTTTTCTACACTAGGTAGCATGGAAGAAGTGATTCCCAACATGTAGGGACTAGAAAACCCTACTTTCTGCCATTCTTTGTCATTTCTAGCTATTCATGTAGGCTTTTAAGGTAACTAGTATTTATTGTTGACATCAAATGTCAAATTTTGATTGTTTCAAGGATTATTAGGAAATTTTTGGGCTCCCATCCTTTTTCCATTCTAGGGTTTCCATGCTTAGTGTGGAGGATTTGGGGAAAGAGTTTTTAGGCTATTTTTGGTCAATTTTGGCTATGCATTCATGTTTACAGAGTTGTTGGCATTGGCTATAAATGTCTAAGGTCAAAATTTGGTCATTTTGAAGGTTTTGAAAGGGTTTTTAGGCTTTTCCCCTTCATCCACACTAAGGGTACGATGCTCAACATTAATGGGATCCTCCTCAGCATGGAGAACCCATGGGAGATAAGTTTTGGTCAATTCTGATGACTTTTGGAAGTTTGGTGGCTTTCAGATGGGTTTGGGTTGCTTCTAGAAGTCAAAATACATGAAAAATTCAATAGTCTTAACTTCTACCTTTCTATCCATGCTGGGTCTAGGATGTGTAAGAGGTCTCCCTTAATCAAGAAATTCAAATCTAGTCTGGATTGATAGCCAATTGACCATGCATGTTAGCCTCTAAGGTTTTTGATGTTGATGGTCAATACTAGGTGTCAAGATCTAGTAGTTTGAAGGTTCCTAAGTGACTTATGTAATTTACCCCCTTTCTTCCATATTAGGCAGGAAGGTCTCAACATGGATGAGAGGGAGATGATAGTTGTATACCATATTTGACCACTTTTGGGCTTTAAGAAGCTCCAGAGGATTCCAGTAGGGTCTAAGGATCAATACGAATTGAAAATTGGCTACTAGGTAGTCAACTTAGGGCATTTTTGGTTTCCCCCCATCCATCCATGCTAGGAATAAGATGCTTAGCATGGATGATGCCTCCCCCAACATGGAAACACAAAATATCTAGGCTTCAATTAGTTTTGACCAATTTCAACTAGGTTTGATGAGGTTCCAGGGTTGTCATACATGCTTAGATAGGTTCTCAGTCATGTGGGGTCCACTTTGAGGTCAAATTTGGGCTAGATGGATGTTTTGGATAAGAATGGGTGTTACCACCCTTTGTTACATATTGGGTAGTGTTTTCCCAGTGTAGAACCAGAAGTTGTTCCATTTTTATAGTGTTTCACCCCCTTTTCAGGGTCCCAAGTGAAACACCACCAAATTTGCATGTTGAAACCTTTATAATCCCATCCCATGAAACCTAAAGTAGTATTTTATTCTAAATGTGAGGTTTGTAATTCATAAAGAAGTAATCTCACATGTTTCATAATTTTGGGATTGAAAATTGCTTCATAAGTGACCAAAGACTCATTAAAAAGTTACCTAATGTCTATATTTAGGCTTAGGGGAGTCAAAAATGCCCTTTGGAATGCCAAAAATGGTAATTTAATGGGTTTTATGTGGGACACACATTTTTCTACATTGACACAATGCCTATAGGAGGGTAAGCTAGCTAGGAGACTTGAAAACTAGCATGGAGAAGTGCAAGGGGATGGAAGTCACCTACCCCAGCATGGAAAGGAGGGTGATCCAACCTAGAGGAGTTGACCTTCACCCCCAACATTAACCCCCCATCCCCAATCAACGTTGACACTCTTCCCCAAGGTGGGGTTAGCCAGCTAGTAGAGAGAGGGTCAAATATCATGGAAGAAACTAGATAGCTATGATGCATGGAGATGGATCTCACCTACCCCCTAAACATGGTAGCTAATTTTTAGCAATTTGGTAGTTAATCAATCAGTTATTTGCAGCCAATTTGCAATCCAAATCATGGCTACAACCTAATAAAAACCATACCTTGAAATCATTTCAAGGTTTCACACTTTTGCAATTCAACACTCTTAGCATTTTGGCATCCAAGAGCTCTTGCTTCCTTCACAGAAACATAGCTTCTTGGGATCTAGTAGTGTGGAACCTCTACAAGATGTTATCACCTGTTATCCCCCTTAGGATTTACAAACTTTTGGTGTCAATGTTACCCTCCTAGGATCCCCAAATCCTAGTGTGTTTCACTTTGGGCAACCCAATCCTTCACATTTTGCTATACCCAATAATAACCAATGTTCTAGATCTAAGGTGGTGAGAAAGAGGTTTTGATAACACTAGGAGTGGCAGAGACACTAGATCATGGAGTTGATCATTGCTTCAATAGGCTCTAAATCCTTGCCCAAGTGAACCTCCCTTTGCCTCCCTCTTGGGTACCAAATTTATGCACCCCTTTGAACTCATTATTTTTTTATTTAATAAAGTTTATGATTTTATTTTGTGTATAATTCTAGAGATAATTGTTATATTTTCAATGCATTACTTTATATATCTACATCTTCCTACTTTTTTACACTTTTTTTACACCCCCCTCAATTCCCTAGGTGATCTATCAGAACATCTAGGGTACCATAGATCCCATTTTCCTTATGGAGGTCCTAGGGGATTTTGGGTTAAGGTTGCTTGCAATTGAGAATCCTAGGATTTTCCAATGACTAATATTTTTCATTGTAATAGTTTCTTGGTGCTAGAAGGAGGGCCTTCACCTAATTTTTGTAACCAAATCTGATTTCCCCCATAGCCAATGTTGCCTGCCTTCTAGAAATTTTTGATTTTTGTAGAAAATACCTTGAAGCCTTCTTTGAAAAACCAACATTGCCCCTCATCCCCTTGTAACAGAAACCCTAACGTGAAAGTTGTAGATGATTGGATGTGAATTTTTCTAACATCTACTATGAATTTTAGTAGCCAGAACCAACATTGAACACTTACATACAAATGTTCCACCTTGATCATAATTCTCATAATAAAACAAACATTTCCATTATTACCAACCAAAAGAACTTTCCCCTTCCTTTGTAGTTGAATTTGACATTTTATAAAATTGTTTTAAGAAAGTTGTAGATTTCTATTTTAAAAGTCAAACCCCCCACCCCCCATTTTCTCTCTCTAACATTGTTTTTAGAAGGTGTGAGATCTCCCAATCTCATCCCCTCTTTCCCCCTATCATACTTGGGGGTCTGATAACTAAGAAATCAATGTGGATAAAGCTTAACCCCAACATTCTTAGCTTGCCATTTCTAGTAAAAGGGGTGTACCTCACTTTACCCATCACTTACTAACTATAGTAATTAATATGTTTTTAATCATTTTTTCCTATTTCTACTAGATTTAAACTTTATATTAATTCCAACTATCAAAATTTACATCCTTTTCTCCATACCTTTAATAGCCTTCACCCCCTTTTACCAATGTTGGCTTTATAAAGTATGAGATCCTTCCATCTCATCCTCTCTTTCTCCTCGTGGTATCAAGGAGTGTGAGAGCTAGAAGTTAAAGAGGTTCAAAGCCTCTATGTTTCAAAGTGTAAAGATCATGAACTTCTAACAAGATGATCCTATTAGTCCTATGTTCCCATCTTTGACACTTCATCTTGGTGTCCCTATTCCCTAGTTTAGCAAATACAATGGAGAAGGTGATTCTAATGCTTACCTTATAACCTTTAGATCTGAGTTCTTTTTATTGTCATTTCTTACTTTATAACTTGAAGCTTGAAACCATTCTTGAATAATTCATGAAGGTCAAGCAAGGACCTCTTAAGCCCATACAAAATTTCATCCAATGGTGGAATGAACTCTTGAATGAAATACCAAAACCCATAGCCGAAACTCACCTTTTGGCTATATTTAAGGGGACAATTAATGACTTTATCAAGTCCAAAATTTACTACCTTGACTCGCAGTCACTTATCCAAGCATTCTCCTAGACCAAGAATATAGAGGATACTACAAAGGCTCATCATGACCTAGCCTACGTAGCATACAAAAACCAACATAAATGAAGAAACAATGAGAAGGAAAAACATAACAATATGGTCATAGCCATTATGACTAAGGAGGATAAGACCACTAACCAGGGGCCAAGGACCAACCCACATAAGGTTACTACTACTAATAACCATAATAACCAACCTTCAACCTCTAAGGTCACTACATCAACAATGAAAATAACCAATTTTGAAAGGAAGGATAGGTTCAAATACATTACACTACCATTAAAACGACCAGAGCTATTAGACTAACCTTTGAAAAGTGGACGTATCCAATACAAACAAATGTCTAAATCTTCTTGAAAGAAACATGATAGACTTTGTGAAATAGCCAAGGACCCTACTAGAGTAATGAAAGATGATCCACCACTACCTAAATACTTCAAGTTAGACCACTTTTGCCACTATCGCCAACTTCCTGGCCATGATGCAAGCTTTTTCCTTGTAGTGAAGGATGACTTGAAAAAGATGGTAGATAGGGAAGAGCTGGTTCTAGATGCATCCAATACTATCCAACCTAAAAAATAATCAATGAGTATGTACAAAGTCCCATTGAATGCTAACAACACTGCATATATCATATTGACATTCAACGTAGATGATAATTAGAGATCCTCAAGAGAACCATTTGTGATTCGTATACCCCCATATGATGAAAGAGTTGCTTTAGCTCCCACTAGTTTAAGATCCCCTTTTGTCTTAAGGGTTTTATTACAAGTTCCTCCTAGGAAATCATTTATCATCAAGGTATTAAAGTTATGACTAGGTAGTAAAGGATACTAGTTATAAGCAATGTCTTCTTCCATTCACCAAGAGATTCACCTTCCTTATAAAGGAGGTGAGATCATCATTCATGGTGATAACACAGTGCCCTTAGCTCTTAACAATGTGGACATAGAGTAGGGTTCCAAAGTAAAGTTTCAAGAAGGAACTCCTAGTCATGAAACCCAACAACCCAAGAGAGAGCAAAAAGCCAATAACAACAACAATGGGAAGCAAGATGCATCATGGGATGAACTCCTATTTAACCTCATTAGTAAGGTTGATGGCAAATAAAAACTTGTGCAAAGTAGACATTACTCATTCCCTAATCTTTCAAAGCTTAGGGAGAGTTTGCACAAATGAATTACCCCTTGACCCTTCCACCCCATGCACTTATAACCATGTAGTCAATAGCCATATACCTTATTTTTTCTTTGCTAACTTGTTATGCTTGTTCATGTATTTTATTTTATGCATGTATTCTATATTTCTACTTTCATTTGCATTTGACTTATGTATTACAATCTTTCTTTCCCATTATTTTTATGCATGATGAAAATAAATAAAAAATCCTTATAAAAAATATTAAACCTAGAAAAAATCATAAAAATTAATAAAAAAGGTTATTACCAAAAAATATAAGACCTTGAGGTTCACCATGGCCTACAAAGGCCTTAAATTGGCATTGTGGCCTACCAATGCCTTAGACCAGCATCATGGCCCATTGAGGCCTTAAATCAACATTGCAATCCACCAAGCCTCTAAACTAGCATTATAGTCTGCTAAGACTCTAAAATGGTGTTACAATCCACTAAGACTTTAAACTAGAATCATGACCAACCATGACCTTAAATTGATGATAAATGTATAGTCTGCCATGACTTTGAGAATAATGGCAAGTAACGGTATTCATAACCTTATAGTACTTGACATAGCCAATTTAGTCATATTCTGCATAGATATTTTGAACACTTGTAACTTTAGAACCTTAAAATAATAGAGTAATCAACAATGTATATAGCCAAAACCAAAACCAAAACTTAAAATTTAAAACATTTTAAAATGAACTAATATAGCCATGGCCATATTGTAGAAACTATAAATCATAAATAATAAAATGTCTACAACTCAAGTATTGTCCAATATAAGCCATACAATGTCAAGTATAAAATGAAATAAATAATAAATAATATCACATCATGCATCCAATGGTGCTAAGGGGACATCCAAAGGAGGAGGAGATGTTGCATCATCATCATCATCACCTACACCATTGGGGCCACCAACATCATAAAATGCTTGTGACATAGAAACACAAAACTAATTAGTAATAATCATAATCAAAATTGTAACATAAACCATGAAAATAAAAAACATAAAACTAAAAAAAATATAAAACTTTTAAAATTCAAAACATAAAAGTCATCACACCTATGGAGAATTTGGCTCTACAAACTCTTGGGGCAGATGGTGAAGGCCAATTTCTAAACGTTGGAGAATCTAGTCTTCTATCATGTTTGCCTAGTCAACATCCCCTAAATTGATGTCCATGAGGATGTTGGTTCTATCTACACCTATCCATGATGTGGCTCCCATGAGACCGTAGTAGTAGTGACCTCATCTACATCCATGGTAATCTTTGGAGTGGGAGACTCAACCACTATTAGAGTGCTTTCAAAGAGCCTGAAATCACTCTCAACCTAAATGCCCTAAATGAACACCTCTCTCTTTTATCATTCAGTTATCTCCTTCTTTAGTCATTTCAGATAGGCATACTAATCAATCTTATGCTTGCACTTGTGGCCCCTTTGTGTCTTACCCTACTCTAGGACCCAATCACTATAATCTTTCCAATCCTATGCCTGTCAAGAGATCAAGTCCATCTATATGTGTTGCTCATGAAACTTCCAAGAGAGAGAAATATTATCATGGATAGTGCACTAGTAGTAGGCCCACATGATCTCTTTGATTTGTAAGGGCCCCAAGTTCTCCACTTGGGCATCCATGAAGGCCTTATGCTTCTCGAGATCCTATATCCTCTTGGCTTGCCTTCTATTTTCCTTCTTTAAGGCCATAACCTATTCCCATAGGGGTTTGTTAAACCTCTAACTCTCCCATGAAGCTTTAGCACAAAAAACTACTAAATTAGTGGTAGTTTCATAAAGCTTTAAGGGGACATGTGTGGTGTTGGAAGGAAGCTTAGGTAAGAAGTCAAACTCCATGTCTTGGGCCAAATCCCATGTGACTGATGGCACTAAAAACAACCAAAATAATAATCATAAATTTATTATACAATATAGCTATAGCATAAAATAAATATCATAGAAAAATGAATAAGTAATAGCAAAACATAGTTCTTATGGATTTTAGGTGCAACCTATTGCAACTAACTAAAGATGTCCTTTGCCATCTCATGCATGAATTCTATCTTGTTTGGGACATCTACCCATGGTTTCAGAAAAAAATCAAGTACAAGGACCTCTACTACTGGCTCAAGAACTATGATAAGCATAATATTTTTATGGATAAATAAGAACTCTAAGAAAAAACATAAAACTATAAGCAACAAGAAGTAGATCATAGTTATACATGTGCTCTCCCCCTCATTCACATGTACATCTTCATCATCATCAAGGATTTCGATCAGAGATTTCTTGGGTAGTAACTCACCAAAAAAGATTCAAGATCATCCATATCTTATTACAAGAGTGCCTCATCTTCATGCCTTTTTTTTCTTCCTTTGTTAATGGTATATGCCTCTACTCCTCCTTAGCATCTCTGTGTGCCTTCTTTGCTTATCTTTGTTCTTCTTCTGCAACAATAGCTTGGGCTACTAGGTTCTACCATTGATCTGTAGCCATAAACCATTACATAATTTAGCATGAATAGCTATAGAATAAAATAGAGCAAAAAAAAAAACATCGTTGAAGTATACCTCTAACTACCTAGTCCAAGCATGGGATCTTGAAGACAATCTTTTACTTGGAGGGTGGCTCTACTACTGGGGGTGCTTCCTCCACGGGCCTCTTTAGGTTAACCTTGGTTGCTCCAATGGCTTCAACATGTAATCATTAGACCCTCTTGATGTTTGCTAGAAATGTAAGAGGTGCCTCGCCCATGTTGTTAGTGGATTCACATTGACTAACATGAAGGTTCTTGATGGTCAAAAAATAGCAAATCTCCTATACACTTTGGTGGGTTTTGAGCCCTCATGGTTGGATAAAGATGCTTTACCTAAGGCTTGGAGAGCTGTTATGGATCATAGCACATCCATGGTCCAATCCTCTTCACCACAAAAAATTCTACTAACCTCTTCAGGTAGCTTGCAAAAATTGCATGATGCATGTGGACTATTGGGGGAGAATCTATGTGAATTTTGAGGATTTCCTCTTTAAGGCTTGCAACCAAGGAAAAAACCTAGTTAAAATGAGTCCCCTCAACCAGAACTTTGTTTAAGGTTCATCCCTATGCAACACCGATCACCTTCTTTTGTGAAAAAAATTTAGGAAATTCCTAAGATTTGGATAAAAAGTAAGACCCCTTTTCATCAAGGTTTGTAAAGCTACTACAAATAAGGTCAGAGCAACCCTTGGTAGCACCAAGCCATTTCTCAATTTCTACACAATGGATAACCTCTTTCATTAGTTTAATGGAAAATTTTATCCCATCAACAAGAATACCAAATAATTCATGGAAGGTAGTCACACTAATGGAAATAGCAATAGATAGGCCTTGTACTATGGTGTAGAACACATTAAATTTTTCATCAAAAGAGTTTATAATGTTCAACATCTCTACTGAAGGTATGATAGGATTGGATGTCATAAAGATCTAAAGCAAACCTGCACAAGCAATGTTTGCTTGACTATCTTCAAATGTCTTCTCTCTTAATCACTCCTATGTTGGTCCCACCTCACCAAACTCTAGAATGAGAGTTTTTGTAGAATGTTTGGTGAGGGATATAAAAACATCTATGGGAATGGAAGGCCCTGTAAGCAATAGAAAAGTGCTTGGTGTCAATACAACTATGTTTTGGCCATAGGAAAATTAAAGCCTAAATAACCATAAAACCTTTAACATAACAATGTCCCTATTCCTACTTGGAGAAGCTCATGTGGGGGTTCTAGTAGTAATACCCATATCCTTGATATCCTTGGGAGTTGTTCACCAGCTATGTGCTTTTTTGGTAACCACACACCTCTTGTAAATAGGGTCAAATCTAGTATGGTATTCATCAATATCCCCTTTTAGCTATTCAAAAATAACATGTCTAATCTTGGGATCCTTGGTTGATGAGTTGCGAGGTACCCCTACACTCAACCATAAAAAATGAGCGTAGCACGCACAATCTGGTCGAACTCCGCAGACTAAATGCCTAAACGCCCCATGTAACACTTGGGGTTAATCATTCATTGTCTTCCCAGACTTAATTATTGTTGTCATGGTGTATGGTTAAGGAAGTCCGAGGTATATGATTTTTAAGGTCTTTTATGGTTTTTCTCCTATGCTATCAAGGTGAAGGGTTGAGAGAGCTAAATAAATCTAACTAAGGACTAAGTCTAAATTAACTAGCGTCAGCATCTGTTCCCACTTACCATACACACCCTGAACTATGCAACTATGGCTACCAAATGCTAATTATTACTGTGATCACCACACGTAATAGATGTGCTCAAAGTGGTCATATTGAGGCACTTAACTAGCCTAAATGTGATGAGCAGCTGATTCCTTGACTAGCCGTACACATCCGTAGATGCTCGTAATCAAGTCATACTCATCTTGCATTCTAGGAGTTGAGGGTAAGAGAGACTAATCATGATGAGCAGTCGATTCCTTGATTAGCCGTACACATTCATCAATGCTTGTAATCAAGTCATACTCATGTCGTGCTAATGCAGGTAATAAATAACAGGTAAGAAATAACAAGTAATAAATCCTATTCCATGCATTGCAAGGTTTATTCACAAAGCTCACCTATATTTCCCTACACAACTTGCATTCAGCTACAAAGCTGCTCGAATAAAGATCCGTTCACTTGGGGACTCCTACTGTGGGCACATGGAAAATATTATATCTCTGGAGTGATCAAACTACTAGAGTTTCCCTACTTTTAGCCTAGGATGGTAAATGAGGGGAGTGCTACCTCTTATTTATAGATTTGGCGACGGACCGCGATATCGTGTATGCAATATCGTAGAGGACAATGCAATATCGTGTCTCATCATACCTCCATGATTGAATGAAAACTCGTCCTCAAGTTCCTTACAATAATATCAAGTAGATATGGAATTATTGAGGAGAATGAAACTAATGGGATGACATGTGAATGGATCATCATTACAAGACTTAACACAACTGGTGTTCATGACAACAAGGGTGAACACCTTATTACAATGACATCAGGCCTTAGTTGGCAGCTTGAGAAAGAGAGAGAGAAAGAAGTGTTGCTGCTGCCAATGCCAAAATTGCACCTTTGTTGTCCATCCATAAGCATGTCATTGATCTTGATCCTTACATAGCTATTTCAACACTGCTCCATTCCAAGTGTTTGCTTCATATCCAATCCATTATTGCATGGTTTCCATCTGCACACACAACACAATCTTAATTAGCAAGGGTAAATGAATCTCAATGCAGTTGATACCTTGTTGTGGTGTAAGTTTATTGGCTAGGTTGTGATATGGCTGATATGGATTTGGGAATATGAATTGATGACTACTGAAGGTGTAGGGGTTAGGAAGAAAATAAAAATTTTTGGGGCTAGGAGAAAATTGAAAAAATTAGGCCCCGTACCCCCATGACTAATCGCGAACCTCCGATAGCATTAGAATGGAGAAAGAAAAGGAGTAAGAAAGATAGATAAAAAGGGACAACTATGGCATCGATGAAATGGATGTCAAGATGGAAATGAAAAAAACAAAATTAATTGCAAAATGTTAAGGAAAAGAATTTAACTAAGGTTCCAAATAGGAATGTTAGTGGATCATCCCCAAAGTAGGCTTATGCCCTTAATGCCCTGACAAACCCACATTCAAAGAGTCCGTAGGCCCTGGGAATGTCATTTGGAACAAGAGTTAAAGTCTTTAACCACAAGAATTTACCAAAAAGAAAACAATGCATCAACCAAAATATATACACGAATGATACAACCGGCAATGAGGTGAACAATGGAGAGAAGGATGGAGAGAAGAGAATGGAATAGAATCCCAAGAACAAGGTGGTGTACAACCCCTTGTGTGTTCAATGATTAATGTGACTTGGCAAATAACATTCCAACTTTGGCCTCAAACCAACCACATCTAGTGACTTCACATCAATGAATTTGGTTAAACTATCCACATGAAGTAACAAGAATGCATCCTCCAAGAGCCACCACCATTTCGACGAAACAAAGGAGGGAATAGGAAGCGAGAAGGGCCTTAGTTAGAGGGAACACTTTTGGTTCCATAACTAGTGCTTGTAGCCTAAATATTTATTCTTCTAAGGGGTGTGCTTTGAATTCTCACTTTCTTTGGTTTTTTTTATGCATAAGAACCACACCATGCAAAGACTTTTTATTTTTATCATCTCAGCTTCCGATAGTTGGGTAACATCGAAATGGTAGAAAACTCAAGAAGAAACATTCAAGCATCCAAGAGAATGACCAACACAAAAGCATCAAGTTCCCTTAAAGTCACACCCTTTTCAATCCTTGAGTCTTTTCTTAGTTTGAGAAATACCCAATCACTGATTCATTTAAGTTCTTATTAAGAGGGAACTGTACATTTCCAAGCCGAGAGAGACCATAGAAACTAGTGGATGGATGGATGAAGTGAACTCATTACCTATCATATCAAAAGAAACATACCTTAGTATCAACATTGTGACTTAAAGGTAAAAACCAAACATTAGCAATCAATATGAAAATAGTTCATACCATCATTACAAACACTTATTATGGGACAAACTTACATGGTGGAACACACACACACACAAAAGTTGGAAAAGTATAACGATGTTGTAAAACAAAAACTAGAAAAGTTAAAGAAATTTGTAAAACAAAAATGTGTAAAATAAAAATCGAAAAAGAAGTGAGGGCCCCATATGATTAGCATAGGTGGCCATCTCCCCCATAACTGAGCTATAAGGGAGAGATCCGCAATGATGAGTGCCTGTTTGAATTTCTAAGAAGTGTCCAACTTCTTCCAATTGATGATCTTAGATTAAGGGGTGGAATTTGGTGATGCTCATATTCCAATGTGTCTATGCCTTCATTGTTGGCATGGGTTTCCTCAATTCATTCCATGCACATTTTTTTGCTCCTTCGAGTAGCTATCAACCACGGGGTGTCTATTACTACTTGGGTGGTTGCTACATACAGGCATCCTTGTTTCAAAGTTTCATGGGCACACCTGTTACATGGAGGCATTTCCTCCATATCATCACCCGATGAATCATTGTATGTGATGCATGGAACTTTCCTCTTCTCGATCTTTCGAAAAATGTTTATCTTAGAGATTTCCAAGGAAAGATTATGGATCCTAAGGCATGCTTCTACTGTACTAAGCCATGCCCTTCCCATTATAATNGGAAGGTGGCCCACCTTGATCCAATCAGTTACAGTATGTGTTAACATAACTGTATGTGTTACACTCTATTAGACTAAAGGTTTCTCCAAAGTGTTAGATGGTGATCGAGGAGTGTACATGGGCCCAACCACTTGTTGTTGTGAGAGTTTGTTTGGGCTTTTGGTTCTAAAGTAAGATCTTCTCTTTTTACAGTTATCAGAACTAGTAGCAGATTGAATATTTACAGCTCTCGTAGTGTGATGTTGCTATGGTTGAGGAGGAAGTTCCCCTTACATTGTTGGAGTAGGAGGTGTTATGGGAACTACATTTAGTCATGGAGGTGCAAATGGATTAGGAGGATGGTGTGGATATGGAGTGTCTCCTGGAGGAGAAGGAGTCCTTCTGAAGTACTCCCGAACTTGGTAGTGACAGTTGGGGGTTGTGTGACTCATAGATTCACTTGGAGAAATTGGCTGCTACACATAATATCCATAAGGGTTAGGCTGCCAGTAAGGGTACTGATGTTTCAGCAATGGCATCCTCCATGACTGTGGGTATTGCCACTACTGATGTTGTTTGATGGGCTGTGGTGAACTTCCACTTGGATAATACATTAGTCGTTGGTGGAACTGCCTTGGGTTACCTTGTGGACAAGGCAACCTTCAGGGTGTTTGCCATTGGTTGAGTCTTGGATTAAGCGCATACACCCCAGACTCCTATAGATGTGAGATGATGGGGCAACATCCCTTTGGATGGTCATAATGGTAGATCTCACATCCATCATCATCTTCTGTGTCAGAGTCCATAGCCACATCAGAGTTAGTGATTTTCCCCTTACCCTTGTTATGTGTAGGGCTTAAATCTCTCTAATTTTTCTTACCTTTGTCACTACTTTGTTCTACCTTATACTCTTCTACAATTTTTAAGAAAATTTTAATTTTAGAGTCTAAGGAACTCCATATTTCATCTACCTTAGCCACTATTTATGTTGTGAGTTTTTGAAGTGGCAAGGTCTTTTTGTTCACCAACTCTTCGAGTGGTGACTCATCCTCTTCATCACAAAACTTCACTCCCTTCTTTCGAAGGGAGGGATCGTGGTTGTACTCTTCTGCACTTTCCCTTTTGCATAGCTCACCTTCTTCTTTTGCTACTTGCTTCAACAAGCTATGTACTTCATGGGCTCTAAGTTGTGAGAGTCTCCCTTGGTCATAAGTTCCAAGGGTTCTTCTAGTTTCATGCCTTAGCCCATCCACGATGTGGCAAAGTTGATCCCACTGAGCGTACCCATGGCTTGGGAAATGATGTAACAATGTGTAGTAGCATGCCATGGCAGCATCCAAGGGTTCATGTGTACCTTGCTTCCAGCCTTGGATCTACTTACAAAAATTGGACACTCTAGAGTATGTTTGATACTTTTCGTTGAAGAGTTTTAGCATCGTACTCCACCTCCTAATGGTTTCCGGTTCTAAGGACCGGTACCAACTCTCTGCTTCTTTGGTGAGTGTCCTTGGGAACAACTTAAGTTTTTACCACTCATTTTCTATATTCTGCAAGGCACAATCATCGTGGAATGCCAATAAATGATTTTGCGGATTAGCATTATATCCCCCTTCAAATCGTGGGATGTTGTTCATATCTAATCATTTGATCTGACTATCCTTTAAATGCCTTGTGGGAATCCTAACTACCTTCGTTATGTCAAGCATACTTTAGGTTACGAGTAGGGGCTCATCATGATCATCTCTTTCATGGCGCCTATGATATCTACGTTGTTTCCTACTCTCCCTACGTCCTTGCCCTTATCCTCT